>JAVJIF010014874.1:0-67500 GCA_038442645.1 Agave tequilana
TTTTTTTTTTTGTGACTAGATGAATATTAGTATTCACCAGTATCCTTACGTTTCAATAAACATTAGGATAGACTCCTGATGAAAGATTCCTAGACACAGAGGAACTGAAGCTACATGAATCTCAATTTCTTGTCATGACACCTGAACTAAAGCTAATTAAATAGCAAATACAATGTGTGCTTGCAGCTGAGAGTTTACACTGCAGAGAATGTAATGAATGAGCTTGAGAGAGCAAAAGTGGAATATTTGGAAGCATCGATCGGCATAACAAGCAAGAAGAGGATTGTCATACCCAAGCTTCTGCACTGGCACATGCGAGATTTTGCAGATGACATCGAGTCACTTCTGGAGTGGACCTACAGCCAAATACCAAGGACCGGACAATTAAAAAGATCAATTATGGAATGCCTGAGCGGAGACGCCAAGGTCCCACTTACAAAAATGGTAGAAATTCAGCCTTATGAAGCTGAATTTCGTTATTTGTTGCCTTTCTAAAGATTGTCTGTCACAAACTGTCAATAGACTGGAAATGTTTAGCTATAATCTTAACCAATGTAATGATGTAAGAAACGGATTAATCATCGATGTGTTCAAATTCTTCCTTTGAGAAATAAAACATATGGGCTCACACATAGAGAGTAGAAACAAGACATGTGGATCTGGGTGAATCATGGCTCATATTATCCATCAATTTTTCATGGCAAAGATAAAGTTTTCAAAGTTCAGAATGGGTGTCCCATTTCGGCGTTTCCATCTATAAGATTACAAAATACCAGTTTGCACCAACAATGTCATTCAAACTGGTCAGCAATATAATTATCGGAAATCGGAACCAAAAACCTAATGTTTTGCAGAACGATTTACCACCAGTCATTAGCAACTGTTTCTATTAAGAAAGTTTACTTGAGCATGATATTTAAAAAGTAAATATATAAAACACTTTATCAAGATCCACCATTCCAGTGAAGGGTAACAAACGTTTAAGGCACCCCATATCCATATGTCACTTGAAAGTGTTTTAAAAACAATGAATTATTACTTGCATCTGTGTCTGTGGCTGCACCTGGGACTACATCATCATCCACTCTTAGGGGAGATCTTCCACACTTGACTAAGTTTGGGGCGTGGCTTTGATACCATTTGTAAGGACTTGAGACACTATCTTAAAACACCAGCCTTCTAGGTGAAATAGCCCAAATCCTTATATATTCAAGACCATCTCTTTGTTTAGCCAATGTGAGACTATTTTTTTGCACAAATCTTAACACACACAATGAATAAAGATCTGATAGTTCAAATATATGATTGTGCTCACAAACAAGGGCATTAAACTTTAAACAAACAAGGATAACATTCTAAATTTGCAGAAAAGAGAAAAACCATGTACAATCTGCAACTCCATTTATCACGTAGAATAAGAAAGGTAGTCCAATAAGACAAGGCACATGATCAAGCTTTCAACTTACAGGGCTAGCTAGTAAACCATATTATCCATCACACGGAAATATTACAATGATCAAGCTCGTAAAATTAGCAAACTAAAATTCACGAATACAAAAGTAATCACATCATGACCGAATTGGATATGCAGAAACATTCAATTTAGAACTGCAACGAGTCAAATGTTGTTTCTTCACAATAGATTTTGACAGTGACATTTAATGGTTCAAAGCAATTTCCTTCTGTCAGTAGAGTTATCAGGCATGGTTTGAGCTGCTTAGGATTTCCCACAAAATTGCAAGTGTAAACCTGATATGTCATCTATATTGAAAGAAACAGGGATATCAGTGGACAAAAGGTAAATGTTAGCATTACTGAGAATTATCGGTGCAAAACACCGAGAAATGATGAGAATGTTTTCAGCTTCAATTGAACTCTGACTCTCACAGTCAAGCTCCCCGACATGGCTCGCAAACACGCAACTGTTGCAAATTCAATGCTATAATTAGAGTTCTATGTAGTAATTATCAAATCAGACACATAAGTTTTGCATCAATCAAGTTAGAGTTCTATAGAGTGATTATTGAATTATAGCATCTACACATAATTGGTTGTACCATGCAAACTGTTGCTCATAGTAAAATAGCAAAAAAAAAAAAAAAAAAAAACAAGTAAGGGAATCTAGATTCACTGACTAACCTTTCAGAGTACTCAAACATTCCTGGTAACTGAGATTCTGCATCCGCAAATGATTCTGAATTCATCGAGAGGGGTCTCTTAAAATAACCAATCTCTGGCAATAATGTGCTGGGGTTTTTGGTCGAACAAATAGTCCCACATCGGCTAGACATGGGGAAGGTCTTGGGTTTATAAGGATTTGGGCTACTCCACCTAGAAGTCTAGTCTTTTGAGATAGTACCCCGAGTCCTTACAAATGGTATTAGAGCCATGCCTCGAACTTTTAATCGTGTTGTGTGGGTGATGTTCGAGGGTTAGTCAGTGAATATGAGCTTTACATGGGAGACTCTTTGTTCAATTCTCCCTTACAGGGAGACTCTTTGTTCGAGAGGGGAATTGTGTCGGGATTTTGGGTCGAACAAATAAATAGTCCCACATCAGCTAGAGACATGGGGATGTCCGAGTCCTTACATAGCTTGTTTTTTTTCCATTGCAGAATATAGCAAATTTGATAGGTAATAGGTGATGCGGAAATTGGACCTAAAGAACTTTCTTTATGGTCTGCCCTGGATGTAAAGATGCAGCCTCTTCCACAGTCAGTATAGTTGGCCCCTCACTTGTGTGTGCGCTAGCTGAAAACGTAACATGAACGCTTAATGGAATGTAGATAGCTAAGAGAAACATACAAATAATGAAAATGTAGTCTCCACTATAACAGGAAAGAAGATAAAAAAACATAAAACAAGTTACAAGAAGCAGTAGTACACCTTTCAGGCTTTTCCAACACAACGTTTAGAGATTCCACAGTGCCATCCGACTCACCATCCCTCACAGAAATATTTTTCAATTGTTCAGTAGAATGGTTTGCCAAAGAATACTTCAACGCATACTAAAGAAGGGTGATATTATAGAAACTTCAGATGTAAAGGAATATTCCACTTTCAAGCCATTTCCATTAGTAGGATCAAGAAGTCTGCGGAGTTAGGCTTAATAACTAAATGAAGATCATTGGTAGAAACTCTTGCCGAGGACAATTGCTGAGATGTTTGTTCAGATGATGAGCTAGATTGCTCTCCTAGCCAAGATTCCAGTGCTGACTTAGACATTATCTCTGACAAATCTGGAGAGAATGACGAAGAAACATTTTGCACTGCAATTGACTTGTTTGACTATGAACAATGCCAGAATCAGAAAAATGAACAGGATGTATTTCTTTGTCATTTATTGACAATAAAGTTCCAATATGACCATTACCATTTGAATCCCCTGCAAGCCTAGACCCCTCATTGCTAACTCAGCTGACATTAGAATGCTCGGAATCATAATTAGAACCGCTTTCTTCAAATGAAGATCCAGACGATGTTTCAGGATCATCGATGTCAAAAAAATTGCTATCACCAATATCTTCAGCTGGCACATTTGTCCCAGGAGCCATATCAGAGTAGAGATTAAGGTCCTCTTCACATACACTGCAAGGCTTTGGAAGAGATCCATACCCAGGAGCTGCATGAAGAACTACATGTGAAAGCGATCCAGGAAGATAAATCCGAATATTTTTACTGAAACATGTCATGTGCGGTGCCCTTTTCTAAACAGTTTTGCCACAGCTTCATGGTATATTCCTCCACCTGATAGCAGGTAAGAGGTGCCCTCATCCTGTCTCATGGAGTTTGTGTGACAGGTTATAAGTTTCCCGAGAATTCGAGCACGATCATGAACATCATAATACAGATCACATTTTGCCAATTCAATAATATAGTTCTGTATCTTTTTGTGGAACGCCCATAACTCTTCTTCTTGGGAAGATAATACAACCTGGTAAGAACCACAAACAAATGATAAATGAGAAAACTGAGCTAATTTTCAAAACAGTCACAAAGGGAAACTTTGCACAGATGACAAATTAACAAATGAAAATATATAAATATATATATGATAGCATATTCTTGTCATTTTTTACTTTCAACAGAAAAACCAAATTTTCAAAGTTTCACTAAAATATATATGACTTATTTGCAGGAAGGAGAATTGCAATATATCCCTTTTCATTTTAACATTATCGAAGGATCAGTTTGTTTTTTCTCAGTAAAATATATTCTGGTATCTCAATAGAAGCAACTTCACATGCAACATGTTACAGTTACCAATAATAACAATGCATGTTTTGTGTCATAATGCACTAAGTGATATACATCTGCCTTGCATTCAATGAGGGGATTAATCAACAAAATCAAAGAATAGATCACAATGTCCACTTAACTCCCTCCCTCAACTTCGCGTGCATGGTTGGACACGGAGCCTTTCCACAAAAAACCAAAAGAAAAGAAAAAGAAAAGAAAAGAAAAATGTGAGTGAGCCTTGCACGAACTTTCCTAAATGCTTAGGCCATCGAACCTAGAATTTCATATGCTTCTCACAAAGGTCCCTCAACCTAGAATTTCATATGCTTCTCACAAAGGTCCCTCACAGTTGATAAATTTGCATCTAATTTGGAACAGGAAATATTTGGTTCCAGATTCTTTTTTGTTGCACATGCTCAGTGATCTAGTTTGCATAAAATAAACCAGATGTATACAATCATATATTGTCATGCTTGTGACAGCAAACGTAGCCGAACATACAAATGTAAATACCACACGCAGGCATGGTGCCAACATTGAATCATTCTAAAAGATATGTTGCCTTCTTCCCAGTTTGCTATGAAATAGAATTTTCTTGTTCAAATAAATGCAAATAAAAAAAACTTCATACAACCACAAATGTGATTTACCCAAGTAGAAGGATTGACTGCCAGAAATATCCAAATTTCAACACTAATAAACACAGTTCTTAAGCACCTACCTTAAAAACACCCACTTTCAGAAGCACCAAAATTCAAATGAGCATAATTCATTAGAGACAATGATAAGTATCTGAAAAAAGTTGTACTGTTTAAGGGGGGGAAAAAATTCCAAGCCCAAGGAAAACCTTAGCAGTAGTATTTAGAATGTGAAGCTTTGTATCAAGCTCCTCTGGAGTGAAGCAACATGCAAGATACTGAAGTACGGTGGGTAAAACTTTACGAATAATCTGCCCAACTAAGCAGTACTCTCCAATAATCCAAACAATCAACAAACGCGCTGCAGGTTACATGATCATGTCCAGATTGCAAATTAACTGGACAATTATATTTACAACATAAAATTGATAGCAGTCAGAAAACAAAATTACTATACTAAAGTCCCCATTCATCATCACCAAAATAGATTGCACAAAGACAAACATCAGATAACATATCAACAATAACATAGTCAAGATAGAAAAAATCATGCACATTGAGAAAATGTAAAAGAATTACTTTCTTGTGACAGACTGTGTGCTGCTTTATGATGTCTTTGATTGATATGATTGCCTGAAACAAAACGCCCGGTTCCCCATCTATCTGGCCTGAAAATCCAGAAAGTGATTCTGAATTATAGATCTTATGGGAACGAGATAACTGACAGAATTAGAGGGTTAATGGATTTGAAAGAAGATTCTGTATAATTCAATATCTAGTAGCCAACCTTGCACGGTAAGAGTCAAAAGCCTTTCCAAGCAAATTTAGGTTAGATTTTAAATTAATTTGAGCCTACACAAGTCTAATTGAATTTATACACTCGTCTCTATAAATTTATGTTGTTAAACTCAATAAAAAATTGATCAAGCCTAATGATTTGAGTCTAAACAGGTTTCGATTACACTTAACCCTGAGTGTATTTAAATTAAGATGTGCGACTCATCTACACGTGTGGAACTCGTGTTATCAATTAAAAATCTAGATAAATGATGAGCTGAAATAAGATTTTTAATGCTATATATATCATGAGTAGGATTCCCTCTCTACCACCAATCATCTATTATGACCTAATCTTTCTCTTGGAGTCTCTTTCTCTTTAAGGACTAAGAAGAGAACTTGGTGACTAGAGAGAAGAATCCTCTCCCTCAACTCCGACGTCCTCGAGATTGTGTAACTTTCGGTATCTTTTTCATGATAAAATTAGATATGTCTAAGCCTTCATTCCCTTTGATCTTGATAAAGAAGTTTTTTAGTTTATGCATGAATCTTGTGTGAAAATAATTATTAGACCCAACATGTCATAGAAGGCAGTCTTTGGGCACATAACCCAATTGCAACAATTGTATCAGCAACAAATTTCCTGTCTAAATCTCTGATGTAATTCCAGCAACAGAACTAGAAAAGTGAATTCAGTTCATTATGCAAAAGTACAAAGGTACAAGGGAGACTCAAAGAATGGAAGGTGTATAAATCGACACACAATTACACTTTTCAAGTGGACTTGGTGTCTCTACCAGAGTAATACTAATTACTGAGATAAGTTAATGTGGAGAAAAATTCTCAGAGAATTTTTTCACACCACGAATTTAAACAAATAAACGAATAAAACACTTACAAACGACAAGCACTTTACGTGAAAAATCCGAAAGAAAAAAATTACAGAGAGGGGGAGAGAATTAACTAGAATATCAGCAGATTACAAGGAATTTTATAGTGTGATGTTGCAATTACAATCTGTAGGTTTGATGTAGTAATCCAAAGTCAATCCCCCCTCTTGATGGAGTGGAGGTGTATTTATACCCGTCTGAGCAGTCATCGTGCGTGCGTATATTTTGGATTGCATAACTGTATGATTTGTATGTTATAATTTTCTTTTAATTGCTCAGATCTGCGCCGCTTGATTATTGGGATCATCATGCAAAGATATCTGTCACTATCCATAACAACCCACATTGATGTAGAAGCGTTATAACGTTTAGAACAGGGGGATGATCTAGCAGTATAACTGGATCTGTGAATCACGGGGATCGTTTCAGCGTAGAAGCAACAAACTTCGTAGGGTCTTCGTGTCAGAGCTTTAAGTGGCTCCTGAAAGGATCTTTGTATCAATTATTGGCATCCCGGAGAGTCGCACAACTCCGGTTGAGTAGTGGATACAGGCGAGTGATGTCTGATCAGATGTGAACTCAGGGCGAGGCATTAGACTTTCTTCTTGGGCCCATATGCTTGAAGCTTTCTTCTTTAGCTCATGTTAGGCTTGTTTGTAAGTTGGCTATGCTGGCAGAGAAGCGATGCCCCCGAAGGTGGGACACGCGTCGTAATCTTGATGAGAATCAAAAATCCAACCACTATAGATGCCCCTCCGCCTCCTCCTTCTTGGAGTCTCCGAGCAAGAAGGAGGGAAGCGAACTAATCTCACCCTCCGACATGATCTTTCACTGAGTTGTCAGAGCATCTTCTTGTACTCTGAGGAGATGAGAGTTAGAACGTGGAGTTGATAGTTGTCGGAGTGATCTGATAGTTGTTGGAGGTTGCCCCCAAGGTGATCCATTTTAATGTCTCAGCAATGCTTTTTAGTCATAATGGCGAGAGTCTGGTGTAGATTGTAAGAGTTAGCCGTCAGTTTGAAAATCTGATATAGACTGTCGGAGCCGTCATGATGACTTCCATCTTTTAAGAGAGTCTCCGTGTAGGCTTAGTCGTCAAGGTGAAGACTATAAGAGCGACCATAAGAAGCGCTTTCATTATTCAGGAGTGACTCTGTATAGGTCTAAATCGTCAGAGGGCTTGATATAGGCCATAAGAGTGACCGCGCTTCTGTAATTCAGGAGTGATTTCAAATAGGTCTGAGCCGTCAAGATGAGGACCTGATAGGCTGTAAGAGTGACCATCAGAATGCTTTCGTCGTTTAGGAGTGACTCCGTACAGGTCTAAGTCATCAGGGTCAGGACCCGATAAAGGTTGTAAGAGCGACCATTGGGAACACTTCCGTCATAGGAGTGACTTCATATAGGTCTGAGCCGTCAGGGTAAGGACTAATATAGGCTGTCCGAGTGACCGTCAGGTGCGCTTCCGTCTTTTAGGAGAGACACCGTGTATGCTTAGCCGTCAGGGTGAGAACCCGATATAGGCTGTCAAAGTGATCGTCATGAGCGCTTACGTCTTTCCGGACAACCTCCGTGTAGGTCTAGTCGTCAGGGTGAGGACTCAATATAGGCTGTCAGAGTGACCGTCAGGAGCGCTTCCGTCATTTAGGAGAGCCTCCGTATAAGTCTAGCCGTTAAGGTGATGATCTGATATAGGTTGTATGAGTGACTGTCAGGATCACTTACGTCTTTTAAGAGAGCCTCTTGTAGGTCTAACCTCTGGGTAAGGACCCGATATAGGCTATAAGAGCGACCATCAGGAGAGCTTTTGTCATTCAGGAGTGACTCCGTATAGATCTGAGTCGACAAGGTAAGGACTAGATATAAGCTGCAAGAGCGACCATCAAGCGCGCTTTCGTCATTCAGACACGATCCGTATAGATCTGAGCTGTCAGGGTGAGGACCCATATAAGCTGTCGGAGTGACCGCTAGGAGCGCTTCTGTTTTTTAGGATAACCTCGGTGTAGGCCTTGTAGGATTTCGTGCGGGCTTGTTTAATGCTCTGACGTCTTAATTTTGATTCTTCCTTAGGAGAACAGACTGTGGTTTCTATTTCTCTCCTTCATTCCCACGTTTTAGGAGAGCGTCTGGTTTTGCCCCGGGTAACATCCTCGATCTATATGTGTTTCTGAGCCTGAGAGATGATGTCCCTCATCCATGTGACTTCGTATTTCACCAAGTGTTTGTAGGAGTGGGAGACTTGTAACCCACTAATGAACACAGCGGTAACCACGTTCGTTGTAGTTTACACTAAGACCGTTTGACTTTAGAAATAACTGATGTAATATTTGAGGCTCTCTCCAGGCTCCATCTTGATCATGATGAAGGGATTGTTGTTATTAAGCTCCTATCACGAAGTGTATTGGTGATAGAAAGCATGCTTTACCGCTTCAAAACTCCGAAGTGAGTACCTCGGGAGAGAGTAGAATTAGTTACATGCGGCACTTTTGAGACTGGATGGGAACACACAACTTAAGAGGTCATCGTGAGAGTGGACCACTATCTTGTCTTGATATTGTTGGAGGTGCTGGATGGGATCGGTCGCCCAGAGTAGCACCTGAAGCTTGATATTATAAACCTTTTGGGAAAACGGTGAGATGTGATTTCCTCAAAGAGTGGTGAGTCGGAGGATCTCAAAACTGTAAGGTTTCACCTCCTTTCGGAGTTGTTGACTTGCTTTCTCGATCTGCATCCGAACAATCTCCTCGATGTTCTTGATGCGCGGGACTTTGGTACCTTGTGAGGATCAGAATTCTCAGAGTGCTCGTCATCATACGGGAGGTTAGAACGGACGTGCCTCCGATTGTCTTCTATGTTGGTGGCTACTGTGATAAGAAGTGGTGACAGGGTAGCCCGAAACCCCTCTGCCCTTTAATTCTTAGTGGACTGCGACTTTTGAAGGATCTTGATCTGAGTGACCAGTTGATTCTATATGCGAGCCTTCGCGTCTTTCTTCAGAGCAGCCTCCTCGTAATTACGAGTCGCCTCTGCCTGCGAGTCTAATTATATAATGTTTTCTAAACAATTTTGTTCAATCAAACTATTTTAAATTATCTTCTTAAAAAAAAAACTTAATTATTGGACCATCTCTTCAGGTTGGAGGCCTGTAAATCAGCAATACTCACTGACAATTAATGCTAAAAAAAACAGTATTTTTGCAGTACATCATTATCAATCTTCATGGACCTATATCAGGTGACAGGTGCGTCGCTGGTGCCGCCGCCCGCTGCATATCCGCAATAATTTTCAAATAAAATATAATTTGAACGTAATCGTACGAAAATTTCAGAACAGTTAATAATCGGCGCTCACGTCCAAAAATGAAAAATCGAGGAAGAAAAAGGTGAAAATCCGAACTTTTTCTTATGTTCACCCCTGTCAGGCAAATTTACTCCCAACCCCAAGGAAGCTTGATTCGCGATTCCCATTTTATTGGGCGTGAGGTTATTACTGTTGCTCTTTAAGAGAAACGCCCCGCGACGAGACAAAATAGGTGGAGGGAGAGCGTCTCGTGCTCCACTGAGATTTTCGTTCCATTTTTAGGTAAAATCTCCGTTTAAATTTCTCGATTTTTTTTTGGCGTAAAATAGCATGAGATCATGGCTAATAGTCAGAAAACCTAAAGGTTTTGCTTCTTTTTTGTGCTAAAATCTCAAGTCGATTGTGTGAAATGCTGCTCTCTTCGTTCGGATTAGAGCTAGTTTTTGGTAAATTTGAAGTCGCCTTGTGATTGATGGAGATCGAGCACATTTTTACATGCAATGTCTGATCGTGCGAAAACCTATCGATTTTGCTTCGTTTCTGCTAAAAATATCAGTCGATAGTGTGACCTGCTGCTTTGTTTGTTAGGATTAGGGCTAGTTTTGGTAGATTTGAAGTTATCTGGTGATTGTTGAGACCAAGCTCTCATTTCATGCAATGTCTTCTGGTTTTGTTCTGAATTAGAGAAATTTGCAAGACTGTAGGAAATAAGTGAGTGTATTTTAAATAAATAAATGAGAGATAAGCTAATAAAATCTGTGATCCTTTGAGTTTTGGTATTTCAGGAGCTTTTATTTTCATTTCTTAGGATTGAAGTCTTTTCTTGAATGATTGTCAACTGAAGGTTATTTTTATGGCTTCTTTTGTTTATCTTAGTATTTTTTTAATTCAATTGGATGGCGAATCTGGTGGAAAGAATTTCTAGTTAAATTAATGCTAATGTATAATGTTTAGCTGTAGTTTCCAACGGTTTCAGTGTAATAATATTTCAGAGCTATCTAATGCTAATAGGCTGTGTGCGTGGCTCATTTATTGATAAATAGTTTGCTTGTTGTTCATGGTATTTGGGTAGGTATGATTGGCACACTTTATAAATTAATTAGTATCATTGATTGTGGAAAATGTGGTCTTGGATGTTTTGTTGAATGTTGTTGATTGTAAATGAGGTTTTTTAATGGCAACTCTGATGTCTGGTGAGAATGTTAATTTTGGTAATGTCCCACTCAAAATCCAAGCTATTGACTAATGTGGCAACAATAATTATGTTACGCCAATTTTAACACCTGATCACGTGTAAAGTAATACATGCATTTTTCACATGAAATAAAATAGATGTTGGGGATTGGAAAACAACGCATATGGCAATATTCAAACTTACAACTTATATTCTTAGTGTTCTAATATATATGTATGGTATGGATGTCAAGTGACAAACAGTGTGGATATTCTTGAAATAGGCATTAAAGTGACAGTTTCAAGTAGTAAAGATTTGCTGGACACAAGTATGCATTTATGGATGATTTGTGATTATTAAATCTCATCTTAGGGTGAATAGCTGATTTAATATGGTGATCATGATGATCTAAACTATATTAAGGTTAGTGGATGTTGAGAAGATATTTGGATGATTGTGTTTATTGAATGTGAAGGAAGTGTACACAAAGTTATATAGTGCCAAGTCCTTAATGAAATAGTGGGCAAAGAATTATAAGCATATTCATAAAAAGACTATAAAATCTATTCCCGTTAACTTAGGGGGGCTTCTACATTATGGGGAATGCCACATATTAAACGATAGATAAACTTTTAGCTATAGTGTAGAAATGTAGCTTTGAATGTCTATATGATCATTACACGTCGGGGAGGAGCAAGAGAGAGCTATTCATAGTTAAGTTTGCTATATTCTGTGGAACATTAAGCTACTAAGTAGTTTTTCTTTTGAATTATAGAAGGGGTGTTCAAAAATCTCCAACCACGACTATATGCAAAAACTAAAGTTCATAGCACATGTCATCATCCACTAAATAATTGACAATTTTTCAATTAGTAAAAGACATCCTGGCTGGTCATTTAGAAATGTAGATTAGTTGGTGCATTGAATTGAGAGGTAAGATAAAGTTATGCAGATTAGTTGCTGTAATAACTCTTCTCTTGGAGCTGAATATCTAGTATTCAGTAGTTTCCAGGTCCATAAGGAGCCTCTAGAAGTGATTTACACAAATTAGTTAATGATGGTGGATGATGTTGACATGTGATTGTGGACGGTTTTGTGTTGCCTATTTGGTAGGGTAAGAGAGTTGTATACTTCTACAGGTGGTGCCTGGTTTTGGGATGTCTATACATTGTTTTCATGTTGACAATAAGGACAAGCGAACCAGATTTACTAATTAAGCTTACGCTGGTGATCAATGTGGCGAGAAAGTTTTATACATTTCATGATTGTTAATGTCAGTTGCGGCAGAAGGAAAAGTTATATAATTTAGCAACTCTATGTGGTGTGAAATATTGTTCCATTATGCACAAACATTATCAGTAGAACTGAGAAAACTTGAACTGCTGGTAGAGGCATTTTCTTGTGATGGGAGAGGTCATGGTTTCAGGGGAACAACATTAAGAGAATGACATACTACCTTTCTGATTAGATAGTATTTGAGGCTGGTGGTCTGATATGAGATGCACTTTATAATGCTTGTTAAGCGATAAGTCTTACAATGTTAGCTATGCTATATGATGTGAAATTTGGGCAAGAACTTTAGCATGCTGATGCAAGAAATGAACATATAAATCCTAGCAAATAAAAGAATTAGTTATCTAGAATTTGAAGCAAAAATGTAGGCCACGTATGGCATATATACAAACCTTAATATGGGAACAATCAAGGATACATGAGACGAAACATAGAACTAGAAATATTCATCCCAGTTCTGGTGTTTCTCTGAAAGGGCTGTTGTGCTCATGGGCAGCTTCATTAATGGTATGGCAGATTGAGTATTGTCAGGGGTACTTAGTATCGCCGGGACACATGACATGCCCCAGTGCCACATGCTAGGGTAATCTCAAGGTTTTAGTTTCATGTATCCAGCCTTTATAGAGGCACTATAGCTGTTAGCATATTTTTCCGTTCTGCTCCACCGGCTACATGGGCAAACAGCCTGACGGTATTGGTCTCTTGCATTTAGCATATGTAGCGGCACTATGGTTACCAGAGCTGCTGCATATTGTACCCAGTAAAGCATCAAATACTTCTTGCATGAACCAGCAAAATATGTAGGATGAGTGTTCAAGAGCTTTCTTCATGATGATTGTCACATGCTTCTGAATCATCTATCCGGTTTCGTCTATGGCCCTAAATGAGATAAATGTGGAAGCAACATTTTTTGTTTGTTCACCATTAGTTGAAAAAATGTCACTTATGAGATTGCTGACAAGTGCATTATGTGTTTATACATGAGGCTTGTTGAACACATTCCTATTCTAAGCTCCTAAATGAGGAGCTTCATATTGTTACTGTTTACTTTAATAACGGTTATTTTGGATCTAGGTTGTGCTGAGTAATGAGAAATGTGAACCTATTCAGATAAAAATGTATTTGGTTATGAAACGAAACCACAATCTTTTAAAGTTTTAAAAGGATTTATCATAGTTGGAGCCTGTTGTATATTAGTTCTTTGTATTTTGTTTAGTCATTGTTTGAATGTTCTGACAAGCTAGATTTGCTTGTTTGACTGAGTATTAAAATTAGATTGAACTTCCACTGGCGATATTGAGAGCAGCTTCTTCTGAAAGTTTGAATGTTCTGGTAGCAGCCAAATTGCAAAAACGAATCATGTAGTGATTGAAGTGTGAATCATGTAGTGATTGAAATGTGAATTAGTCTGGTAGTTCTGTGGGGACATTTAGTCAGATCATCTTTTTACTGTTTATTGGTTACTACCTTTTAGCTCCTAAGCATTTTGTCGACAGTAGCCACTTCAACTGTATTGTTCTAACTAGTTTGTTTGTTTTCTCCGTTACTTTGATATTTTCTGTACATTTAACACTAGAATCAGATACTTTCAGACTCTTGCAGTACGTTCTAGGAGATACATGTAGGTGCGTAAAGCATGCCATGCTCTGATGTTGTGAATGCATAAGGTAAGAAAATAATATCATGTTTAAGGTTGTTTTCTATTTGTAGGAATATATTTCAAGAATATTAAATGATGTATTCTTATTTGGTATGTGTTGAGAGAGACTATGTATTGACTATGTATTAGTTTAGTCCCACATCGCCTTTAAGACTAGATGCACTATGTACTGCTTATTATATATATAGATCAAAGTATGAGTCCTAAAACTCATCTCTTTCTCTCCCAATCTCTGACACTGAATAACATGGTATCAGAGCCACTCAAATAGCCCCAACACCCTAATCCCAATCTCCCAAAAAAAGGTAAGCTTGCAACTCATGTAACCATTTTCAAGGAATTTCTTTGTTCCTATTATCATGTTGAATAAGGTAACTAACCAATTTTAGCTAGGCTTTTACCATATTTGTCTGCAACTTTGGCAGTATCTCACATCCCCATGCGGCCTTTATCTTTCTATTGTTTTCGTGTAGGATATATCTTCATTTATTACCTATGCGGTTGTTGGGCTTTATTATCTTCTTTTATATTATGAAGTCACTGTTTATTAAATGCAGTTAATTTAGGTTTGCACATAAATTGAGGAGTTGAGTGTATTATTTATATGATTTTACTTAGAAGGTTATTATTTCTCCCTTTTTACTCGTATGATTTGACTATAGAATGTTGTTTTTTTTGTTTGATTGTTCTGCTCAACATGCCTCTTATTTTCTCGTGTTGTGTCAGCTCACTTCAATCTCATGGATAATACCTCTGGAGAAGCCTCAGAGATAAGTGACTCAGAGATAGATGAGTATGAGAATAAATCATACAACAGCCTGAAGATGGGTGAGCTTAAAGTAAAAATCTCAGACAACTCTTACAAGTGTCCTTTCTGTGCTGGGAAGAAGAAACAAGACTACCGTTATAAGGAATTGTTTCAGCATGCAACAGGAGTTGGTTCCTCATCTAATCGTGGGGCAAAAGTGAAGGCCAACCACAGGGCTTTAGCAAATTTCCTGAAGAATGATGTTACTGAATCAAGCCCATCTCTGCAACTGATGGTTATAGAGTCGGAGTCTCCTAAGCCGAAGGAGGAAGACCATTTTGTGTTTCCTTGGATGGGTGTTCTTGTCAACGTTCCTACTGAGTATAGAAATGGTAGACAAGTAGGCGAGAGTGGGACTAGGCTAAAAGAGCAGTTGTCTAGATTCAATCCTTTAAAAGTCATTCCTTTATGGAATTACAGAGGTCACACAGGCAATGCTATTGTCGATTTTAGCAAAGACTGGAGTGGCTTTAAAGATGCAATGGCATTCGCGAATCACTTTGAAGCCAAATATTTGGGTAAAACAGATTGGTATGAACAGAAACACCATGCACCTGAGATATATGGGTGGGTTGCACAATCTGATGATTACTATGCTGGAGGTCCAATTGGGGAGTACTTGCAGAAAAATGGTGATCTGAAAACTATTACTGATCTTACAAATGAAGAGTCCCGCAAAACAGACAAACTTGTTGCAAATTTAGCAAATGAAATCGAGGTCAAGAATAAACATTTACAAGAACTAGAGTGCAAATATAATCAGACTAATCTGTCCCTTGATAAAGCAATGGAAGAGAAGGAGGCTCTACTTCAAGCTTATAATATTGGTATGTGCAATTTTCCTTTTATTCAAAAGAGTAGAGGAACAAGAAAAAAGAAGGGGAAAAAACACAAATCTATTGGTTTACTATTACACAAGTGGATTCAGTGGTGCTTATTTTGTACAAGGGACCAAATACATGGGATCTATATAATGCAAGTGCTTAGAGTAACATCTCATTTGTGTTGAAGCATCCTCAAGATCTTCTAATGCAAGAATCATTATAACTTGGCTGCTATTCAAAAAAACTGTTATAACTTCTCTACGGAAGTATTAATGAGCTTGAAAACCATATAGTTCTCCATCATGCAGTCATTTTGTGTTCCAGTAGAAGTGCATGATAGTGCACTTATTCTCCAAATCTGGTTTATTTCTTCACAGATAACTGACTTAGATGCTCATTAAGTTTTGCAATTATTTTGTGACCTCAGAAATACAGAAGATGCAGTGCCTAGCTCGGGATCATTCCCGCAGGATTTTTGAGGAGAATGAACGTTTGAGGTCACAATTGGATGCTAAACGAAAAGAACTTGATCAAAGATGCAAACAACTCAATAAGCTGGTCGCTGAGAATGACATGGAGAAGAACAAACTGGATGTTGAGAAACAGAAGGTAACAGTTCTCTTCAGTTTTAATTTACCTGGCATACCTTTCAGTAAAATACAGAAACTACCGACAAAAGCTACTGTGAAGTGCTGTTCAATTCTTACCTTATAATTTGGAGCAGAACTACCAATAATTTATATTATGTCTTTTTTTCTCTTACGTATTGGCTACTGATAAAAGGACGACATTTGGGTCCCACAATTTCCAATTTAGCTAATATTAACCTTGTTTCTTTCCGGTAGTGACGACTCAATGAGAATTAATTGTTTTGATCGCCATAGAGTTTTTCTTGCTTTCTTTTTAGATGGATCCTAAGAATTTCATATACGGCTGAGGTTTTGGTCTGTTGTGGAATTTGCTTATTTTACCTTAAATGGGCTGAAAGTAGCAATGACCTGTTATGTGCAACATCCATTTCATGATGAACCTAGATGTGACATTTTGCAATGTGCTTTTCACTTAATTATCACATTGTGCATATTGCACATCTGTGATATAATTCATTTTAAAGCTTACATTTAAGAATACTTCAATGCAACATTGCAACTTATCACCAGTTCCATGCACAATTTTTTTTTTTAACTTAAAGGAAGCATCACATGCAGAGTAGGAGGTTTGGCATGCCTTAAATTTGCTAGTTTATGCAGCAATACTTTAAGATTTTTGAATGTTTTTGTTATTGTTTTAGAATAAAAGGGAAATCCTGATTTATATTTTGCATTGTTGTGACCTCAAAATTATACTGAATAAATAATTTGTTGATTTTATTTATTATTTTTTACTGTTGCTCAACT
This sequence comes from Agave tequilana, assembly GCA_038442645.1. Lineage (NCBI taxonomy): Eukaryota > Viridiplantae > Streptophyta > Magnoliopsida > Asparagales > Asparagaceae > Agave > Agave tequilana. The sequence continues at coordinate 17,000 of JAVJIF010014874.1, forward strand.
TTTATTTGGAAACTTGTAGATGATATATGCTAATTTGTTGTTCAATCAAAAGATTAAGCTAACTGTTCCATTTTGTTTCCTTTATCTATGTCCAAGTGAAAAGGCTAGCAGGCAGCCTGATACTTTAGTACCACTGAAGCTGAAAGATGCACATTTATTATATATCATGTAAACATGTCCTAAATGACTTGCTCACGTGTTTTAAGTTTTACACACCTTTTCATCCACAATGTGAAGTAAACCACCCTGTCAGGTATATACTGACTCTTGGGAGTAGTGAAACCACTCGGCTGCATATATTCTTTATTCAAACCTATTGTTTTCCTTGCAGAATGCATTGAGAAACAGCTCGCTCAAAATGGCATCCCTGGAACAGAAAAAGGCAGATGAAAATGTTGTGAAGCTTGTTGAGGAACAGAAGGTTTGTTGTTTCAACCTGATGTTCTATGTAGAACTTTATGTAATAGTTTACTCATTCCAAAATTGAGAAAGCTATCATCTGACTGAATAAAATAATGCATAGAGAGAAAAAGAGGCCGCACTCAACAAAATTCTGCACTTGGAAAAGCAACTCGATGCAAAACAAAAATTAGAACTGGAAATACAACAGTTGAAAGGAAAGCTAAATGTGATGAAGTATATGGGAGGAGAAGATGACTCAGGTGTCAAGAAAAAAATGGAAGAAATGAGTGAGGAGCTGCAGGACAAAATTGAAGAAATGGAGGGACTGGAAGCGCTTAATCAGACTCTGGTTGTCAAAAGAGCGAATGAGCAATGATGAGTTGCAAGATGCTCGCAAAGAACTCATAACTGTATGGGCTGTTTTACTTTTTGTTGGGTTCTTACTTGATTTTTCAAATATTAGTATCTACTGAAATAATTTTCATATGCAGGGTTTGTCCGACATGTTGAGTGGTCATACTTTGATTGGGATAAAGAGGATGGGCGAGCTTGATGAGAAAGCATTTCAAATTGCATGTAAGCGGAAATTTGCAAAGGGTGATGCAGATATCAAGGCTGCTGTGTTCTGTTCAAAGTGGCAAGAGCATTTGAAGAATCCCAATTGGCACCCTTTTAGAGTGATTACTGATGGTGAGAAATCAGAGGTGAGAAAAATCAGATCAGAAGTTGGATGTTTTTATTACCTCCTTTTCTGCATACACCTTTATGTGCATTTCATCAATGCATTACAATTGAAACAAGAATCTGAACTTTTGGGCATGTGACATTTTACATTGTCAATTTGGAAGTTGTCTTGATATTATGAAACCTACCCGTGGGTTATATATATATATATATATATATATATATATATATATATATATATATATAGAGAGAGAGAGAGAGAGAGAGAGAGAGACTTGTGTAGTTCCAGATGGATTCGAGCCCGAATCTTTCCCACTCAAATACCAACATCCGACATTCATATACAAGATCCACTCCATTGAAGTTAGTTTATATTATTAAAAGTAACTAAAATAAAAAATCAAGTGATTTTGAATATTTTTTTAATCCATCAAGCGGTACAAAATGGACGGCCGAAAGTAGTGAGTTTGTTAGATTTACATTTATAGACATAAAAATTCTTGATCCGACCATTTGATCATGATCGAAACATTTAAAAACTCCTACAAACCAATTTTTATTAGGTTTCAAATATTTTACACCGTTAAATTAACCAAACCACTATTTATGATGTCCGTTTTTCTCCTATTTGATGCATAGATAAAAAGTATTTAAAATACTTAATTTTAATTTATAGATAACTTGAAATCAAGGTTCTCAATATTGGATATCGGGATCGTATCGGATGGGAGTTTTTCATTTCGGATATCGAATATCGGGGGAGACATCGGGGATGCGCGTGCATATCAGCCATTCATATCGGACACTATATATGATGAAATATTAATAATTTAAAAGTTGATTTAGTGTCATAAATATCATCTACTTAATAAAAGTGATGTAATATGCATGCAAAGGCAGTAAAAAAATAATGTATATTTGCACGCATTCGTGCAATAAATAAGTTATTTCATATCGGGCGATATATCAGCCGATTTATCGCCCGATATCGGGTGATTTATCGGCCGATATTTCAAATATCGGCCGATTTTTACTGCAAATGATATGGTGAACGATTTTCCCATATTGTATCGACAACAGGCAAAAAAGGACATATCGGACGATATCTCGGCTGTCTCGGACGATATTTAAAATAAGGTTTGAAATAATATAGATCAACTTGAACGGAATGGATCTTGTATTCGGATTATGTATAGTTGTATTTGAGTGGAAATGATTCGGTCTTGAATCCTTCCGGAACTACACAAGTCTCTCTCTCCTCTCTCTCTCTCTATATATATATATATATACTTGTGTCCTTCCAAAAGGATTTGAGTCCAGATCCTTCTCACTTAAATTCAACCCTCTAACATTCGAATACAAGATCCACTCTGTTGAAGTTGATTTATGTTATTTCAGGTATCTATAAACTAAAAATCAAGTGTTTTAAATACTTTTTGTTAATTTATCAAGTAGGAGAAAAACGGACGGCTTAAATAGTGAGTTAGTTAGTTTAACGGTATAAAACATCTGAAACCTAATAAAAACATCGAGGGAGGAAATGGGGTTTGTGGGGGTTTTGAGGAGGGGCTGGGGTTGTTGGTGGGGAGTGCAGGCAAAGTGTTTGATGTTGGGTCTGACAGAGAGAGGAGAGGTTGTGAGGCTGAGTAGCGAGAAGGGTGAGAGGGCAGATGCTGAATCCAATTCAGTTTTCATAAGTTTATTTCCGTTAAGATTTTATATGTGTCTTGAAATAATAATATATATATATATATTAGTATACTGTTACTGTCCATGAGAAATCGGTGAGGAGAAAAAAGAGAGTAAGAAAGAAGAATGATGGAGAGTTGAGAGAGAAAGAAAAATGAGGGTGAAGATGAACGGACGGACGAACAAAGTTTCTATATGAATCACTGAAAAAACTTTTTTTTAATTGTTTTTTATTAGAGTTTCAGATGTATCATGGAAAGAAACATATGAAAACATTTTATTAGTTGGAATGTTCAAATTATATCAAATATATCAAGACAATCGAGTTTTTGAAATCAAAAAGAAAATTATATATTTCATGCATCAAATGAGATGCACATTTGATTATTGCGTGTAACTTACGAATTAAGTTGTAAATTATTGGTCTACTTTAGAAATAAAATTCCACCATAAAATTATTAAGAGATGATGAGTTTTGTCATCGCCATCAAACCCTATTTAAAATTAAAAAAAAACACAAGAATCATAGTAGCATGAAGTGTGTCAATTATCAATTATCAAGATAGTGCTATTAAAAAAATATCTTTAACCATGTTCATGATAAAATTTGAACATATACTGTAATATTTCTATTTTATAATACATGATTAACTCTTTGCGTTTTCCCTCTCGCCCAAGCTCATTTCTCCTCTCTTCTAATTTCCATCTTTTAAAATTGAGCCCACGCCAAGCCAAAATAGAAATTTGAAGCCCAACAAAACCAAGCCCAGCCCATATCTACCCCTATATATAGATCTCATCGAAGAGATTGGATGCGAATGGAGAGCTTCATTCTTCTATGAATCCGACGCCTCTCTTCTCCCGCTCCGTCTCCCCCTCCCTTTCTCTTTTCTCCAAGTCCTCTTTCAACAATACCCAATCCTTCAACAATTATCGCCATGATTCATCTCGATCCTGCTTTCGTCTCCTCTCCTTCGAGCTACAGTTTCAGATTCGAACTCTGCCGAGCTCGGTTTGGGGAATGAAGAAGGGAGTGAGACGAGGCCGAGGCCTTCGATTGAGAGCGAGCAGAAGGGAGTTGCCTTACGAGGTGCTGGGGGGTCTTGCCCTCGGCAACTCCGCAGGAAATCAAGCGGGCGTATCGAAAGCTAGCCCTCAAGTACCATCCCGATGTCAACAAGGAGGTATGGATCCCTAATTTTTTCCCCTTTTCTTTTAGTGAATTCTTGAAAAATTCTTTTTTTGGGGAGGAAAATTATTATCTAAAGTTTAAAGTTTGCATCTTTGGGACAAAACAGTTCAAATAAATAAAATTTTGTGTATACTGTCATCCATTGCAAAAATTAAAGTCAATAAATAAATAAATAAATAAAGTAAGTAAGAAAATGGGCTTTATAAACACATAACTTATGACTTATTAGAGAAATCCATAAATCTCAGCATGCATTAGTAGTCCTTGAATTAATAAAAAAAATGGTTGTGTCAGCATAAGCTGCACTTTGCATCTTCAGGAAAATTTTCTACGACATAATATAGTTTAAATAAAAAGAAGTTTAATAAAAAAGCGCAGAATATTAGCAAATTTCTGAGATGTTATCATGAAATTGTAGGAAATTTAACTGAATTAAAACATGCAACAAATATAGATCTTTAAAACTAATAAATTACTTGTCCTAAGCATGCAACTAAAAACAAAATTAGAGGAAAAGAAAAGGCTGGCCTGGGGTGACGTAGTCGTGCAGACGCACTGCCCTAAAAGAAAGATGGTCGGTCTCTCGTCCGGACCTTGAAAGTGGCCTCCTCTCTTAGCAGTAAAAACTCACCCGGTAGTACACCAGCACCAAACTCAGGACGATGAGTCAGGCCTCTACTCAGACGGAGGTTTGTTGCCCTTAAGTGGAAAACAGCGTCGAGAAAACACCAAAAATCCGATCGCAAGAACACAGTTATTTTTTAGCAGAATATTTGTAAGAAATTTGTGAGAGAAAGGGTAGATCGATTTCTGTTTCTTGTAAAAGATACGTGCAGAGATAGGGTATTTATAACCCTCTGCAGATCTTAATGGTTGTAACAGCCCGATAGAATCTGTGATGATGCGCGGGTTGTTGCAACGTGCAGATCCGATTCTCTTAAACGGGTCTAACTCTACCTGAAAATCTCAACAGAATTTTAAAATAAAAAAAAACCAACAAAAATGTAGCAGGTCCAACAAGCTCCTGAATCGAACTGCATCGTGTCCGCAGGTCAGGGCGCGCACCACCCGCACCAAGCCCGGCCCGGTTCTGTTCGGCGCGTGTGCGTGCGTGTGGAGATGTGGCCTATGGCCCAACACTCATAACAATAGGCATGGGAGGACTTGGTATATATACTACCTAACCTCTCATCTCCTATCCAACGTGGGACTAAACTCAAAGGCAAATAAGAGAGAAACTCAAGTTTTTCCTCCAACTCAAAACACATCTAACAGTCCCCCCAAAACTTGAGTTTCAGAGAGGATAAAACAAATCAATAATAAATAACCATCAAATCAACAGATCATAAAACACAAATAAAATCGGGCAACATCATACTGTGGATTCGGGGTCAATAGCTTGCGGCCTTGAATCTACCCTTAGTTAATTTTATCGCCACCTGAGAGACATAATGGACTACGCCTTGAATTAGGCCTCTTTAATCAGATATTGATGAAAGACACACACAATAAGTTTTCATCTATTGAGCGAACGGGTTGAGCGTTAAAGATCATGCTCACAATAACCGACTCATGAGAGTTTCTAGGGTCAGCCCTGCCCCCAACTGCGGCCATCACGGTTCCTTTCACGTAGGTAAGTCCTCCAAGGGTACTACAGCTGGATAGTATACCCTGCACACTACATGCGTTGGACTTATTAAGAGTTAAACTCATCCTTACCTAGCTGTATTATAAGAGCATCGTCACCATAGAGAAGGGGTAGTAGCTACAATACTACATACATGATATAAACATATCCGGGTCGATGCTCCACACGAGTATCACCAGTCCAGCTTGTTCCTACCACATTGAACCTCTTTCAAGGAATCAACTCCCAATCAAGTAGGTTGGGTTCCCGCTGTCGGTGAACTCTACTATGGGCTTAACCCCATCTCCCTCGATGATTCTAGGATCACACTCCTAGAAAGACTCTTAGTCAATGGGTCAGCAATATTCTTCTTGGACTTTACAAAGTCCAGAAGCACAACTTTGCCCAATAGGCGCTGAACAGACTTAAGTCTGATTTGGATATGTCTGTTCATCTTCTTATTGACATTATCTTGCTTTAGAATCTCAATGGTGGATCTTGAATCAGTATGAATTGAGATTGGAAGTATGGGTCTAGACACGATAGAGAATTCAGATAAAAAACCTTTTAACCATTCAGCTTCAGAGCAAGTTGTGTCCAGAGCAATAAGCTCGGATTCCATGGTGCTCTTGGCAATCACTGTTTGTTTGCAAGATTTCCAAGACACAGCAGCACCACTGAACATGAATACATATTCGGTAGTAGACTTAATACTGTTAGAATCAGTGACCCAGTTGGCATCACTATAACCTTCCATAACATCAGGATATCCAGTGTAAATCAGACAATAGCCAATTGTGCCTCTAAGAATCTAAAAACTCTCTCTAGAGTAGTCCAGTGTTCTCTACTAGGGATACTAGATATCTACTCAATCTACCTACTGCATAAGAGATGTCAGGCCTAGTCCTGTTAGAAATAAAGAGAAGTGAACCTATTAGTTGAGAATATTTCAGTTGAGACACAGGCTCACCCGTGTTCTTCTTCATAGCAATTGAAGAATCATAGGGTGTAGAAATTAGTTTAGAGTTATAAAAATCAAATTTATGAAGCATTCTTTCAATGCTATGAGCTAAACTCAAAGAAATTCCATTAGAGGTTTTGGATATTTTCATTCCCAATATCATATCAGCAGGATCTAAATCCTTCATATCAAAGTTTTGAAAAAGATAATCATTTACTCTTTGGATTGCATCAAGAGAAGTTCCAAGGATAAGAATATCATCTACATATAGACAGAGGATAATATACTCATTGTCAAAGTTCTTAGAGTATACGCACTTGTCATGTTTATGGACAATGAATCCAAATTATGCAATAACTTTGTTAAACTTTTGATGCCATTGTTTGGGTGCTTGTTTAAGTCCATACAATGATTTCACAAGTTTGCACACTTTGTTTTCTTGTCCCTTGGCAATAAATCCTTCTGGTTGGTCCATATAAATCTCTTCTTCAAGATCGTCATTCAAGAAAGCAGTCTTGACATCCATTTGGTGAATGAACATGTTATGAATTGATGCAAGTGCTAGAAGGATTCTGATAGAGGAGATTCTGGCAACAGGAGAATATGTATCAAAGAAGTCAATACCCTTTTGTTGGGTGAAACTCTTGGCAACTAATCTGGCTTTGTACTTGTCGACAGTGTCATCAGGTTGGAGTTTCTTCTTGAAGATCCATTTACAACCTACAGGTTTGCATCCTGGAGGAAGGTCAGAGAGAATCCGAGTGTTATTCTCCATTATGGACTTGATCTCACTGTCAATGGCTTCTTTCCAAAAAGGAGATTCAGAAGAGTCCATTGCTTTCTTGAAAGAGCTAGGATCACCTTCCACAAGATAAGTGAAGAAGTCCTCACCGAAGGATGTAAGAGTTCTAGTTCTTTTGCTCCTTCTAGGTTCAGAATCAGTTACAGAAGCGGAACTAGAAGAAGGGATATCAGAGGTAGAAGGAGTGCAAGAAGGATTACTAGAGATTTTAGACTTGAAAGGAAAGATATTTTCAAAGTAAACAGTATCTCTAGCTTCAATGATCGTGTTGTTAGATATTTCACTGATCTCAGATTTAACCACTAGAAATCGGTTAACATTGCTATCTAGTGCATACCTGATGAATGTAGTATCAACAGTCTTGGGGCCGATTTTCCTTTTCTTCGGTTCTGGTATTTAAACCTTAGCCAGACAACCCCAAACTTTGAAGAAATGAATGTTATGAGTTCTCCCTTTCCAAGGTTAATATGGAATAACTCGGAGTCTCTTTGAGAAACCCTATTGAGTATAAAACATGCAGAAAGGAGAGCTTCACCCCAAAGGTTTTCAGGTGCACCTGAGCTAAGTAACATGCAGTTCACCATGTCCATCAGTGTTATGTTCTTTCTTTCAGCGACACCGTTAGATTAAGGTGTGTAGGGAGCAGTTACCTCATGAATAATGTCATGTTCTTGGCAGAATTCTGTCATATCATTTGAGGTATACTCCCCTCACGATTAGATCTTAGAATTTTGATCTTCTTTTCAAGTTGGTTCTCAGCTTCGGCTTTATACACCTTAAACCAATCGAGAACTTCATCCTTGGATTTGATAAGATAGGTGTAACAGAATTTGGAGTAGTCATCAATGAATGTCACAAAAAATCTTCTACCGCCTCGGGTGAGAACTCTATTCCAGTCACACATCACTGTGAATAAGTTCAAGGGGTTCATAATTTCTTGTGATAGAGTCAAAAGGTGTTCGGACATGTTTGCCCTGAACACATATTTCACATTTAGAAGTTGTGTCAAAAGAAGATTTAGGAATAAGGTTCAAGTTAATCATTTTCTTGATAGAATTGAAGTTGACATGTCCCAATCTTCCATGCCAGATATTACAAGACTCAATATTCAAGCAATAGGAATTGAAATTTTATTATCAGAAGAATTTATTACATTGAGACGAAAAAGACCATCACAAACAAAGCCTTTTCCAATGAAGATATATGACTTGAAGATTACAAACTTATTAGATTCCTTGACAATCCTATAGCCAGCTCTAAGAAGTGAAGACTCGCTGATCAGATTTCTCCGAAGTGTGGGTACATGCAGGACGTCTTGAAGAGTCAGAATTTTTCTGAGGTCATTCTGAGATCAATACGTCCAGTTCCCTTTATCTCTCTAGTGGAGTCATCTGCCAGGCTCACGCTTCCTCCACGTTGTTCCTGATGGATTTAAACTAGGAGCGATCAGTACAGATATGAATATTGGCTCCTGAGTCTAACCATCAGTCCGAGGAGAAGGTGATAGAGTTGACAATAGGAAGAGAAGAATCTAACTTAAAGGAGTTGGAGTTCAGTTCCACCATGTTGACCTTGTGTCCACTATTTCCTCCATTTCCTCTTGGGGCGTGTTTGGATGCAAGGAAGTGGGCGGAAGTAAGGAACTAGGGAAGTATAATTGCTCATTTTCCTATCTATCCAAACACCGGAAAAGGAAAATAAGAAAACCCCTTTTCCCTTTTTCATCTCTCTTTTACACAACTATTTCCTCACTTCCAGAGTGCTACAGTTAATTTTGTGGTCATGTAAATCTCATTTATAATAAATTGTAGCATAAAACAGTTAATTTTTTGGTCATGTAAATCTCACTTGCATTCTAATTATAATCTATTTTTTATTTTTCTTAATTAATTTTTATTTTAATATTATTTTGCGGTCAACTTTGTGGTCAACTTTTCCACTTTCACTTTTCATTACCATCCAAACACCGGAAAAGACAAAACATTTTCCAAATCACACTTCCCAACAACATCCAAACACCGGAAAAACTTACTAACCAATTCCCAAGTTTTAAAGGGAACTAATACCACTTCCTCACTTCCTTACTTCCTCACTTCCACCCTTAACCAAACAGGCCCTTGGTTGAGCTTTGACGGGTTCTTTCTTCCGATTGAAATATTGAGGCGCCATGTGATTCGTTCTTTCGCAGACGTAGCAGAATCTTCCATCAGACTTCTGGCCAAAGGTTTTGGTTTGAAGGAGGAAGATTGAGAAGGTTTGAAAGAAGAAAAATTTGCATGGGGAGAAGAATGAACATGATTGGGTTTTTTAAACTTCTTGCCCTTGAGATTCATAAATTTTCACTTAGGCTTATCCTCTACCAAGTTCACTTTAGCTTTCATTTCTGACTTGGTTTTGGAGTTTTGTCTATGCTGATCTTCTATACGAATCGCTTTTAGGGCTTGAATGAGGGTTAAGTCACCTTGCTTGTGATGGAGATCTCCAGCAAAAGTTGACCAGGAAGGAGGGAGTTTATCAATGAGACATGACACCTTGTAATCATCGGAGAATTGATTTCCTTTTGATTGAAGGTGTCGGATATAATCTTGAAATTCATGAAGTTGATCGTTGAGTGATTACTATCAGTCATCATGAATTTGTTGAAGGAGGAGGAGGTGAATCTTTCGATTCCAGCGTTATCGAGGCCATATTTATTCTCGAGTGTTGTCTACAGTTCTTTAGCACTCTTATATTCATAATAAATGTCATATAGACTATCAGAGAGTGCACTAAGAATTCTATGGAGACAATGATAGTCAATTTCTTCAGGTTTTAAATAGATGTAGGAGGAAAAAGTTGTAGGAGGAGTTTCAACAGGAGAAGATCCAATAGATGAAGGTTTAGGAGAAGGTGCAGGAATGGTGTCATCTATGGCTGATATGAGACCTAAAGTGGTTAACTAGTACTTTATCTAGTTTGCCTATCTCTTAAAGTATGTGCCGGAGAATTTCTCCGATTTGACACCCTTAGAATGATCAGGATTGGCCATAGTGACAGGATAATGCTACCTGAATTCTGTATTTCAAAATTATTTTGATAATGTCAGAATTTAGTTTTTATTGGTAGCTTTTAGATTAGGGTTTGCAGAATAAAATAATGTATAGTCTTTCCTTAATTATGTGCCAAATAATTCAAGCAAGATATAACAAGATATAGACTGTCTTTTAATTTTCCTAATTCGAAATAATAACAAAAAGGTTATTCCAATTAAAATTTTGAAATAGACTAACAAGAATTAATTAATAATTGACTTGCAAGAATAAATAATCCTTATAGCAAATATCACAAAATTAAATAATTTTAATTAGCCAAATTTTATTGCAAGAAGCAGTTAATTAATTGATGCAAGTCTATCTCATATAGATATATATATATATATATATATATAGAAAGAAGAACAAAGCTCCATAATTACAAAAGCATTCAACACTACTTATCTTGAGTAGAACAAAGAAGATTGCTTGATGTAGATTGCACAAAGATGCATGAAAAGCTAGGTCACCTAGTCATACAAATCCACCATGCCACACACACAATATCAGTTTCCCATCTCAAAAACCTATGACCTGTAATTGACTTTTTATGAACATGCCTGATGTTCTTCTTCATAGGGATTGAAGAAACAGTGAACTCACAGGTTTTCTTAATTAGTCAAGTTGTGGGAGTAGTAATTTATCAATGCATACTTCTAAGTAACCACATATACTCTAATATTGACTATGTCCCTCAGCCACAATGGTATATCGTGCAATTGGCTAAAACATGGACATGAGTTGATCCAAAACTGGAAGATACTTTAATATTCAACAAGACAGTGTCCGCATAACAACTCCAACTTGTAACCTCCGTACACCATGGGCTGAGAGACCATGTTACTAATCTTGAATTCTAGACAGGCCTCTTTTGGAGTCAGTAGGGCTTCAACCATCTAAAGATTGAAAATCTAGAAGTAAAAAGATTCTGTGTACTTGACTACTTGTAAGCATTGACATGAAAGTTCGGTCGTAGAGAGCTTTCGTGGAACTTTTATTATGCATGCACAAGGTAGGTAGAAATATTGAGACAAATGATTGTACTTTATGTGTTGTTCAATAATTTATATTTCATCAACTATAAATGGTGAATATAAACTGTCCGTGTACACTATAGAATTAAAATGAATATCTAATATACCCATTAGAGTGGTAGATTTCTACTCTGCACGAAAAATGATTAGTAATACTAACAAAATATTTATGATCTTTAATAGTCAATAATATCTGCAAAATGAGGAAACAAATGATAAAAGGTAATTGCAAAGAAAAAGTTATGAAGAAAACTGCCTAAGAAAACGATGTAAAAAATGAACAGGATACTCTAGTCAACTAGCATAATCGAAACATATGACAAATTTATGGGCAAAAGAATAATAGCAGCCTCGAAATGTTGCATAGTAACAGTTAATTCCTCACTTCTCGCAGCGATAAGAGCAGCCTCATTGTATACGTTGGATATGTCAGCTCCAGCAAATCCAGGAGTAGGAGCAGCTAGCCTCGTGAGTAAAATGATGGTTCATTATCAAGTTTGATCTTTTTAAGATCAATACGAAATATCTGATCATGGCCTTTTATATCAGGTTTATCAATTGCAATCTGCCAATCAAACCGACCAGGTCTTAGCAGAGTCTCATCCAAAATATCAGGCCTATTGGTGCCCGCAAGTACAACCACCCCAGAGGTGGCTCCAAATCCATCCATCCCCATGGGTGCTTTCACGTTCATCATTGGAACCTGAGAAGCCTCCACAACCTCTTGCTCTACCAATTGCATCAATTTCACCAATAAAAATATGCTAGGAGCACTCTGTCTTGCTTCTGCAAATAGGTTCCTCAACCTGGACGGCCCAACACCAACAAACATTTCCATAAAATTTGAACCAGATATTGACAAGAAGGCGACCCCTCATTCCACCTACAGTTGCCTTTGCAAGAAGTGTCTTCCCTGTGCCAGTAAGAAGAGCACCTTTAGGAATTTTCGCTCCTAGTTCCTCATATTTTCGGGCCATAGTCTCTCTACAGCAAAGTTCCCCTTAAACCACAAAATCCCTGGTTACCAACATATTCAACATCTCGCATGTGCTCAAACAATCCTGCCAATAATAGGTAGAGCTCAATTATACCCTTATCCTTCATTATTGTCCTAACCCCAGCCAATTCCTCCCAGTTCCCGCAATAAGTGAACATGTTTGCAATCAAAAGATAGTGATTTGGATCATCAGATCTCATTTCTAGAAGCCTCTTAGCTGCCCGTTCTCCTATTTCTCTGTTCCAAGGGTTTGGCATGCCCTGATGAGTGTCGCAAGCATTGCCGTGTTTGGCTCAAAAGGCATATGATTAATGAATTCTTCTGCATTCCTTAGAAAACCAGCTCGAACAAAGAGATCAACCATACAAGAATAATGCTCCATTTGAGGAAAAATTCCATATATAACAAACATTTTCTCAAAGAGCATTTCACCATGGGTAATGAGTCCAGAATGACCACAAGCTGAGAGGACAACAACCATAGTAATGCCATCAGGTTTAATCCCACAGCAAATCATCTTATCAAAGAGATCCAACGCTTTCATCCTCTCCTTGCATTCCATATCCAGCAATCATACTAGTATACGAGACTCTATCATAGTCAGTCATCATGTCAAATACTCTTCGAGCGACTGAAATCCTTCCTGACTTGGAGTACATGTCGATAAGAGAGTTGCACAGCAACTGGTAGTCATTGAACCCATGCTTGGTTATGTAGCAGTGGAGTTCTTGCCCATATCGAAGGTTGTTGGTACGTGCACATATAGAGACGACTGTCATTAATGTCACATAGTTTGGCTGAACTTGGGACCTGATCATGTCATGGAAAATTTTAAATATTTCTTCTTCTTGGGTTCCAACTGCAAGCCCTGCAATCATCGCATTCCAAGTAATCAAACTCTTATAAGTTTTCATTCTAAACAAAAGATAAGCAACTTCTATTTGCTTGCACCTCGAATACATCGTGATCAAAGCATTATTAACATTCTCAAACTCATTACAGTGCAGACGGAATGTCAAACCATGGATCTCCTTACCCAGTCTCAAATGTCCAATTCTAGAGCAGGAGTTCAATCCAATAACCAATGATGCAGAATCTATAGATGAATCATTGTTTCTCATCTTAGCTATCAATTTAAGTGCTTCCAAGTGTTTGTCCATCTGCGAATTTGTTGCGGCAATAGTATTCAAAGTGACAGTGTCCATTTTAGATTCCTCCAATTGCAGCTTTTCCAACAATTCAAATGATTCCTCCACCATTCCCTTGGAAGAATACCCTGAGATCAAAGAGTTCCAAGTAACAATATCTTTTTCAGACATAACATCAAACAATTTCCTGGCAACACTCATCAACCCACAATTAGCATACATTGAGACCAAAGCATTGCGAATGAACAAATCATGTTGTAAACCACTAATTTCTATGATTCCATGAATCACCCTCCCCAAATCCAAGTCCAGAATCATGCTGCAAGCCTTTAAAACTGATGGGTAAGTGAACTTATCCACCTCGCAACCCCTTCCCACCATTTTTTTGTACGCAAAAAATGGCATCCAGTGAAAACCCATTCCGAACATATGCAGAAATTAGAAGATTCCAGGGCAACGCATGCTTGGTGTTTGAATCTTCGACAATGGTTTTGGCATCAAAGAGGAGACCAACAGTGGAGTAGAACGAGCACAGCCTGGAAATAAGAAAAGGGTTGCTATGGAGGCCAAGAGAAATTATGTGGGCATGGAGTTGTTTGCCTTGTAGAAGGGCTTTGAGATTGGTTGAGGCAGCAAGGAGGGAGGAGATGGGGTGGCGGAAAATAATGGAAGAAAAGGAGTGGAGTTGGAGGAGATAAAAGTACTTGAAGGCTTCATAGAGTTGGCCTTGCATCGAGAGGGACCGGATGGAACCTACAAGCAAATGGATTGGATGGTTAGGGTGATAAATGGGAGGGTCCTTTTCATTTTTTTCTTGTAAATTTGGAATTGGTTGAGGGTATAGTCTTCCTCCATGATCTTGTGATGTATCTTTGCATTAGGTAGGGGCTTTTCTTCGAAATGGCAACAGGAGAGGAGACTGGAAGGCATGTTCTATTCTCCTCCTTTAGATAATCAGTTAGATCTGTGCGTTCTTGTGGTTCTTTTAGACTAGAAAAATCCATCTTTGTACCTGAAATGTACTGCACGCAAACATAAGTCAAATACAGGAACCGATGAAAAAATATATATTGTAATTTGAGATAGAAGATAAATTCTGAACTGATAATCAGATGGGAAACAGTAACAAAATAAACTCCACAGTAGAAAACAAATAACATATATCCAACGTTTGAACAGGCTTTTTTGAGGCTCGCCTTAGAGCATTTTCCAGGCTAATCGACTCAAGGCGCAAGAGAAAAGTGATTTGTCCCCCTCATTACTTGAAGCTTATCTAAAGCATGCGCTTTGCGCCTCATGAAGCGCTTCTATGCTGAAGCGCACACACTAAAGGGAAAAGACTTCGGAAAAAAAAATAAAATTAAAATTAAAATGAGAGAGCATATCCCACACAATATTCCCATAATTCATTGCTTTCACATCTACAGCATCTAGTGTTAAGAGGTACTATGTTTCTTTCATTGTTGCAAGTGATCATCTAGCTTGTGTTTTTCCATATATATTTCAACCTCCTTGAAAATTACGTATTGCATTTATTTTTAATAGTCACTTTTTTCATCTAATTTGTAATATGTGGAATGTTAATTGTGTTTATGTGAACACTTTAGTTATGTGATCTTAAGCAAGACAGTGTGACTGTAACTAGGACATGTGCTCTTTTGCTCTTATCCATCCAAGTTATTTTAGTGTATGTCTTTTTTCTAAACTAAACCTAATTCATTCTTGACTAATGTCTTGAATACTATATCATTCTATATTTTTATAATATTTATAAATTTTAGAAAAATAAAAATATAGAAATAACGAGGCTTATGTCTCACGCTCTAAGGTTTACGCTTCGCCTTACGCTTCGCCTTGCGCTTTCGCCTTTTAAAACATTGCATCTAGTCCTGTAATTTTTACCCTTTTCTTTTCTACATTTGTACGTGGCAAGTTGCATTAATATGGCATACCCTACAGGTTCCAACTTGGGACCTCTTAGATAAAATTTTTCTTTTCAATGCAATATGTTTTCACTTGTAACCAAATGACCCTAAATGTAAACTCCATATGAAAACATCGAGCGCATTGCTATAAATGAACTTATTCTACTGTGCATTACTTGTACCTTTCACTGTATAAATGTGAAAGGAAAAAATATGTATTAGCAGATGAATATTAAGAATCTTCACTTATTCTACTGTGCAAAACTTGTACCTTTCACTAATAAATGTGAAAGGGTGAAAAATACTAGCACGTGAATATTAGGAACTTAGTGAGTGTGGGTGTGTGTGTGTGTTTTAGACATACATATGTAGTCCGCGTACATATGTATTTGTATTGAAATGACTCAGTGGCATCTCTTGACAACAATGAAAATTTGCAAAATCCATGGGACAACACAAAGTATTAGAACTGTAAGCAATTATGAGATAGATGCAGCCAGACTAGGCCCTACTCAAACCAATCAACTTGGGCATATAGAAATTCTATGTTTCTAACTCTTAAGTCATTATTTATATCCATGTGGATGATTCAACTGCATCTATTATTGTTTGTATCATACAGAGGATTGCAATAATTTTCGAAGACCAAACCTTCTCAGGATCAAGCAGGTAATCCTGCAAACTTGACTCCTCCCATACAACCGTCATGTTCTTGTTCGCAGCGGAGTGTGAATAACCATGGCTAGTACCGGATCTCCTCCCAAAAAGTCCATACAATAGTTGCAATCATATTAGAAGAAGAATGACAAGTTCATAACTGGAGAAGTGTAGATATTGTCTGGCTATGAATGAATACAAATATTTCAAAATGAAGCATGTAACCAAACAAAAAAAATGATACAGTTCTCTTACAACATTAAAAAGAAAGAAAAATGAAAAAGAATGAAAGTAAAGAGCATCAAGAATCATTGACATCTATCTAATCACATGATGTATCACCAATTTCTTCTTGTTTCATAAAGTAATGCACAGGGAAATTACTCACTCAAATATATCCACATAATTTCTACCTTTATCTGAGACAAGTACAGAACTGCCACAATGCCATTTCTGATTAATTGTCATATTTTTTTCCCCTTTAAATGGTGGGTCTTATTTCATTGATTATAGATGACTAATTCTCAAAAACTTACATACGAACTAATTTGAGGTTAGAAAATGTGCAGATTTAAAACCAATTGAAAGAATTTAAACAACAAATGGGATACAATTTGTTTCTTTGGAAGAGAGATGGAAGATACCTTGTTTGTGGCCGGCTCCTATGTCTAGAGTGTGACACTGAGCGCATTTCGACATGAAGATTTTCTCCCGGGACCTGACGTTACTGGCCATTGGAGACAAAATTTTATTTATTTGAACTGTTTTGTCCCAAAGATGCAAACTTTAAACTTTAGATAATAACTTTCCTCCCCAAATAAAAGAATTTTTCAAGAATTCACTAAAAGAAGAGGGGAAAAAAATTAGGGATCCATACCTCGTTGTTGACATCGGGATGGTACTTGAGGGCTAGCTTTCGATACGCCCGCTTGATTTCCTGCGGAGTTGCAGAGGGCGAGACCTCCAGCACCTCGTAAGGCGACTCCCTTCTGCTCGCTCTCAATCGAAGGCCTCAGCCTCGTCTCACTCCCTTCTTCAATCCCCAAACCGAGCTCGGCAGAGTTCGAATCTGAAACTGTAGCTTGAAGGAGATGAGACGAAAGCAGGAGCGAGATGAATCATGGCGATAACTGTTGAAGGATTGGGTATTGTTGAAAGAGGACTTGGAGAAAAGAGAAAGGGAGGGAGAGACACAGCGGGAGAAGAGAGGCGTCGGATTCATAAAAGAATGAAGCTCTCCATTCGTATCCAATCTCTTCGATGAGATCTATATATAGGGGTAGATATGGGCTGGGCTTGGCTTTGTTGGGCTTCAAATTTCTATTTTGGCTTGGCGTGGGCTCAATTTTAAAAGATGGAAATTAGAATAGAGGGGAAATGAGCTTGGGCGAGAGGGAAAACGCAAAGAATTAATGTATTATAAAATAGAAATATTTCAGTATATGTTCAAATTTTATCATGAAGATAATTAAGATATTTTTTTAATAGCACTATCTTGATAATTGACACACTTCATTCTACTATGATTCTTGTGTTTTTTTAAATTTTAAACAGGGTTTGATGGCGATGGCAAAACTCATCCTCTCTTAATAATATTATGGTGGGATTTTATTTCTAAAGTAGACCAATAATCTACAACTTAATTCATAAGTTACACGCAATGATCAAATGTGCATCTCATTTGATGCATGAAGTATATAATTTCTTTTTGATTTCAAAAACTCGATTGTCTTGATATATTTGATATAGTTTGAACATTCCAACTAATAAAATGTTTTCATATGTTTCTTTTCATGATACATCTGAAACTCTAATAAAAAATAATTAAAAAAAGATTTTCTTCCGTGACTCATATAAAAACTTTGTTCGTCTGTCCGTTCATTTTCACCATCATTTTTCTTTCTCTCTCAACTCTCCATCATTCTTCCTTCTTACCTCCCTTTTTTCTCTTTACCGATTTCTTACTGACAGTAATAGTGTACTAATATATATATATATATTATTATTTCAAGACACCTATAAAATCTTAACGGAAATAAACTTATGAAAACTGAATTGGATTCAGCATCTGCCCTCTCACCCTTCTCGCTACTCAGCCTCACAACCTCTCCTCTCTCTGTCAGACCCAACATCAAACACCTTGCCTGCACTCCCCACCAACAACCCCAGCCCCTCCTCAAAACCCCCACCTTACCTTGCCTGCTGTTCAAGTCCTTGGCTTTTATAGGTCTTAAGATTTTATGCTATGCTTTGGAGTCAAATGCAATTCCCTATAAAAAAATCTTTTATTTTTCTCCTTCTAGGGTCTTGGCTTTTTTTTAGAACTACTTCGTTAGACAAACTAAAACTACATGACTGGTTTGACAAACTAATCCCTTTCTGCCAACAGGATTTATGGCAAGCCGTTCTCTTGCACACAGTTCTCTTGCGAGGAATTAGGGACCAACTTAGAGCATTGACATCAGAAAACTGCAAGGTTTGGTCTGTCTCCCATGAAGCTGGGAGAAGTATGCTGGTACAAACAGAGAATGATGATGGACACAAGATTTCAGGTTGTAGATTCAAGAATAGCAGATGGTGAAAACTCATCCTCTCTTAATAATATTATGGTGGGATTTTATTTCTAAAGTAGACCAATAATCTACAACTTAATTCATAAGTTACACGCAATGATCAAATGTGCATCTCATTTGATGCATGAAGTATATAATTTTCTTTTTGATTTCAAAAACTCGATTGTCTTGATATATTTGATATAGTTTGAACATTCCAACTAATAAAATGTTTTCATATGTTTCTTTTCATGATACATCTGAAACTCTAATAAAAAATAATTAAAAAAAGATTTTCTTCCGTGACTCATATAAAAACTTTGTTCGTCTGTCCGTTCATTTTCACCATCATTTTTCTTTCTCTCTCAACTCTCCATCATTCTTCCTTCTTACCTCCCTTTTTTCTCTTTACCGGTTTCTTACTGACAGTAATAGTGTACTAATATATATATATATATATTATTATTTCAAGACACCTATAAAATCTTAACGGAAATAAACTTATGAAAACTGAATTGGATTCAGCATCTGCCCTCTCACCCTTCTCGCTACTCAGCCTCACAACCTCTCCTCTCTCTGTCAGACCCAACATCAAACACCTTGCCTGCACTCCCCACCAACAACCCCCGCCCCTCCTCAAAACCCCCACCTTACCTTGCCTGCTGTTCAAGTCCTTGGCTTTTATAGGTCTTAAGATTTTATGCTATGCTTTGGAGTCAAATGCAATTCCCTATAAAAAAATCTTTTATTTTTCTCCTTCTAGGGTCTTGGCTTTTTTTAGAACTACTTCGTTAGACAAACTAAAACTACATGACTGGTTTGACAAACTAATCCCTTTCTGCCAACAGGATTTATGGCAAGCCGTTCTCTTGCACACAGTTCTCTTGCGAGGAATTAGGGACCAACTTAGAGCATTGACATCAGAAAACTGCAAGGTTTGGTCTGTCTCCCATGAAGCTGGGAGAAGGATGCTGGTACAAACAGAGAATGATGATGGACACAAGATTTCAGGTTGTAGATTCAAGAATAGCAGATGGTGAAAACTCATCCTCTCTTAATAATATTATGGTGGGATTTTATTTCTAAAGTAGACCAATAATCTACAACTTAATTCATAAGTTACACGCAATGATCAAATGTGCATCTCATTTGATGCATGAAGTATATAATTTTCTTTTTGATTTCAAAAACTCGATTGTCTTGATATATTTGATATAGTTTGAACATTCCAACTAATAAAATGTTTTCATATGTTTCTTTTCATGATACATCTGAAACTCTAATAAAAAATAATTAAAAAAAAGATTTTCTTCCGTGACTCATATAAAAACTTTGTTCGTCTGTCCGTTCATTTTCACCATCATTTTTCTTTCTCTCTCAACTCTCCATCATTCTTCCTTCTTACCTCCCTTTTTTCTCTTTACCGATTTCTTACTGACAGTAATAGTGTACTAATATATATATATATTATTATTTCAAGACACCTATAAAATCTTAACGGAAATAAACTTATGAAAACTGAATTGGATTCAGCATCTGCCCTCTCACCCTTCTCGCTACTCAGCCTCACAACCTCTCCTCTCTCTGTCAGACCCAACATCAAACACCTTGCCTGCACTCCCCACCAACAACCCCAGCCCCTCCTCAAAACCCCCACCTTACCTTGCCTGCTGTTCAAGTCCTTGGCTTTTATAGGTCTTAAGATTTTATGCTATGCTTTGGAGTCAAATGCAATTCCCTATAAAAAAATCTTTTATTTTTCTCCTTCTAGGGTCTTGGCTTTTTTTAGAACTACTTCGTTAGACAAACTAAAACTACATGACTGGTTTGACAAACTAATCCCTTTCTGCCAACAGGATTTATGGCAAGCCGTTCTCTTGCACACAGTTCTCTTGCGAGGAATTAGGGACCAACTTAGAGCATTGACATCAGAAAACTGCAAGGTTTGATCTGTCTCCCATGAAGCTGGGAGAAGGATGCTGGTACAAACAGAGAATGATGATGGACACAAGATTTCAGGTTGTAGATTCAAGAATAGCAGATGGTGAAAATACAACCCCCACATCCACCCCACCCCCACCCAAAAAAAAAAAAAAAACCAGCACCACCACACAAAAGCCCAATAATAATATAAAAAGGACATAAATAAAAAACAGGAAAAAAAAGTTAGAAACCCCAAATAGTAATTTCTGGCCAACATTCTTTTTAAGGCATGAGATACAAGAAACTTTCATAAAACATAATCAGAATATCAATTGGATAGTTGAATGTCAGCAGATGAAAGCTTATTGAAAAGGAGAAGGCTCAAGTTATCGAAATCATGATTGAAATGCCAATTGACATTTTAACCGATGCTCCTGCGAGCACTTCCTCAAGTTTCTCCACCTAGACACACCAACAGCAATTTGACCTTAGAAGACTTTTCTTCTTCCAGCTAAGATATGCCCTTGCCCTCAAGTAGACTAAAAAAATCCAAAATCATGTGTTGTGAGGGTCAATCAACTAAAAAAGTGACGTAATACGGGTAGGATCGCAATCACCTTCAACTAAAATTTGAGATTTAGGGTTTGAAAGAAGAAAAAAAATAAAAGTTAGGGTATAAGAAAAAGAATCGGGATAGGTTTTGAGCTTCGCACCACTTACTCTACGGGCCTCACACTTCAATCTCAAGAGCTCAAAAGATCAAGAAATATAACCGGAAAAGTTTTAAATTTTTAATCATTACTTGTCTACCTTATAAAGAAGTACTGAGGCTTATTTACAGGCTTTACAAAGAGTCTAGTTCCCAGTAACCGATGTGGTACTAAAACAAAATAAAAGAAACTACACTCAAAAATAGACTAAGGCATAAAAAAATAACTAGCACTTGGTGATGTCCTCATCATTTCCCCCAGGGTGGGAGAAACTCAACTCTGTTGAGGGAGGCTCTCCTCACGAAACATCTCAATCAGGCCAAGGCGATGGTCGTGGCAGTAGCACTAATACATCACGCTGAAGCCATGGCGGTGGAAGTGGAGCTGGTCTCTGTGACGGGTCGGATGTGGAAGCTGGCAGCTGGATCAAGGTACAAAGTAGACTGAGGCGCATCATCCATGCTGAAGATATCCCATGGTGTATGCAACTCGTAAGTAATGAAAGCACTTCTCTTCAGAATCCTACCAAAATCGGTATGCCAAGCGTGCAACTTTCTCACGGTCTCAGGGTGACTTATAACCATCATCTTATTATCAACTGCAAGTTCCTACAAAATACTATATGGATATGTAACAAATTTGTGGGTAGTAGTGCAAATTACTATCGGCCTGATATCATCAATATATGTAATAGATAAATGCAATGTAGTAGGCACTCTAGGCATAACTCCTAACAAGGGGAGAATGGACATGCCCAAGAGGACACACATGTAACCCCACAGATAGAGGTACATTAGACTGAGACACAAACTCCAAACAACCATAAAAAGATGAAGTACTAGAATCTATCTGCTGGATTTTAGCAAAAAATTCAGGTGACTCCCTAAAAGATGAAGCGATAGGAACAACCATAAAATTATATTCAGCACAAGAAAACTCAAATGGCTTACTAGGCATTGTGGGTGTATTAGAACAACTATCTCATCCACGTCATCATTGGCACTACCAGAAAACATATGAATTTCATCAATAATCAGTGTGTCGAAATCAACTGTTATGTCTCCAATTATACTAGCAGTTTTAAAAGAAACGTGGACATCCTCAACAACCTTCAAGTCGTCAACATCATCAGTAAGCATGGTTGTAACATGTTAACTCTCCGGGGGACACTGATAATCATAATGTCAATATCCCTTACACTTAGAATATCGGGTCTTGGCATTGACTAACGTTTTGAAAGGCAAGTTTATCCTTAATGCAACATCAAAGGCCTCTTCCACAGCGTCTAAATCATAGGGGTTAGTAATCATATCACATCTTATTTAAGACTTAAATCTCAAATAAACCTAGTTATAGTCAAAATAGTGCTCTCTCACATCACTATGATGGGTTAACCCTTAAATATGGCTATGTAATTTTGAACGGACAAATGACCCTGACGGAGATTGTGCAGCTGGTTCAAAAGGTGATCCCTAATATGTTGACTACTCATGATGCTACAAATGCAAAATCAAGCAACCAAGCAGATGCGGTGGAGAATCTTAAACTCAAGTAAACTAAATACATGCACTAAGTAAAAATAAAATATCTTAAAATTCAAGTTCTAAATACAAAAAAAAATGCACTCCTAAAATAATGAAAAATAACAAATACTGATGCAACCACTGGATAGAAGCAAATAGCATTTCAACCAATAAATTATCGCAATCCAAATAGTAATTGCAAGTAATTCAACAGATAATAATTCATCTCAAGTTAGGTTATCACCTGAGGGGTGAGTCGTTCACGCCCAAACGTAAAAATTCTCTAAGATTTCTTAGAGAAATACCCACACCGTAGAGAAGAAACCACCCACAAATTCCTCGAATAGTAGTAGTAGGAAGTGGAAGATGACTGTCTCGAGAATGGCGCAAATCTGGCGCGAGTCGAACCAAAAACAAGCTGAGAACTGTTGTGCACTATCTGCTGAGATGAATCTGCTAGATGATTGAAGCTCGAACCTGGATGTAAAGGCTATAGATGTGTAGTGTTGCTCTCCACGAGTCCGCTGCCTCGAAAACGACTCGATTTGGACTTGAAATGAGCCCTGAATGGCCTTCGGAGGTGCTGAGTTGCTTCTGAACTGAGTCAGAACGCACAGGGCTGAATCAACTGAGTCAACTCACAGGGTGACTCAGTCGCTGACTGTTCCAACCGGGCCGGGTTGTGTCGTGTCAGGCGGTCTGGACCCGAACCGATCTTGCTATTTAAACCCAAATCGAGTTCAGCTCTTTGGGCTCTTCACCCAGCCTGTTCACCAGCCTCCCACTATCTTCGCTAGGGTTCGTGACAACGGCGGGGAGTTCCAGCGCTAGTGGCGGCAGAGATGGAAACACAACAAAGCTCAGGGGGAATCTTCAGAGGCGATGGCCCGGCGAAGTCTGTTGCGACGTCGACAAGGAGTGGATCTGGTCCCTAACTTGTTAGATCTCTGATCGAGGCTGGATCCGCTTTGTTGATGATGACGTCGAGGATCTAGAGGCTCTGATGAGTCTATGGGGAGGACGATGTAGCTCTGGAAGCGCAAGCGAAGCCCTGGAAGCGCCGGCGAGGTTGAAGACAAGTCTGAATCGCCTTGGGAAGCTTCGTCGGCGAAGGTTCTATATGACAGTGCCTCCGTTGCGCCGACAAGGGAGACGACCTAGCTCTGCTCCGTGTGCTCTGATCTGCCCCAGTCTGCTCTAGTCTGCTCTGTTTTGGTGGCGATTGATGAATGGAGATGATGGGTTGATGATATTATGGTGAAGATGAACATAGGTGATGGTGAGGACAATTGTGGTGTTGTTGACGAAGGATGGATGGCGTTGGAGTGGTCTATTGGCGGGTGAAGGAGGCGGCAGCGGCGGTGGAAGGAGGTGTGGTGGGAGCGAGGGTGGTGGCGGCCGTGTCGATTATTGGGATTTGGAGGAAGAGCAGAGGAGAAGATGAACATGAGGTAGCGGAGGGGTAATTGGGTTGGGTTTGATTGAGAAGACGGTGATGGTGGGGAGTCGATGACGGACGTGATAGAGGTGGCGGTGAGCGGTGATGTTGAAGATGGAGATGGTGAAGGTTGAGTAATCGATGGCGGAGATGATGGAGGTGGTGGTGAGTGGAGTACGGGGCTTGTCGCCGGGATTGGGGAGGAAGAAGGGGAAGGAAATGATGTACAGAAACAATTGTGATTTTTTTTGTAATTTTCTCTGGGAGAAGAGGAACAGTAAAGGATTTGTAAATTTTGAGTGATTTTCGAAGAGGATCTAAGGAATTTGGCCACAATGTTTTTTTTTTTGAATGGAATTTTTTGGGGACATCAGCTGAGTTTTCAGCCGAATTTTGTACAATATTTTTTTTTTCCTAGAATGGATCTAGATCTGGAATTTGATATAGATCTAAGTTTTGGAGGAGATGAAAATAGAGAAGAAAGTGTTGAAGGGGATTGGAGCCTAAGCTCTGATACCAAATTGATGTAATACGAGTAGGATTGCAATCACCTTCAACTAAAATTTGAGATTTGGGGTTTAAAAGAAGAAACAAAATATAAGTTAGGGTTTAAGAAAAAGAATCACGATAGGTTTTGGGCTTCGCACCCATACGTAGGCTTCACACCCCTTAGGTCACGAGCTTCACACCCAAATCTCAAGAACTCAAAAGCTCAAAAACTATAATTGAAAAACTTTAATCATTCCTTATCTACCAAATAAAGAAGCATTGAGGCCTATTTATAAGCTTTACACAAAGTCTAGTTCCCAGTTATAACCGATGTGGTACTAAAACAAAATAAGAGAAACAATTACACTAACAAACCCTATTTTAAATATCGGCCGATATGGCCGAGATATCGTCTGATATCTCATTTTTTGCCTGTTGTCGATACGATATTGGGAAATCGTTCACCATATCGTTTGCAGCAAAAACGGCTGATATTTGAAATATCGGCCGATAAATTGCCCGATATTGGCCGATAAATCGTCCGATATATCACCCGATATGAAATAACTTATTTATTGCACAACTGCGTGCAAATGTACATTATTTTTTACTGTCTCTACAAGCATATTACATCATTTTATTAGATAGATGATATGTATGACTCTAAACCAACTCTTAATTATCAATATTTCATTATATATAGTGTCCAATACGAACGCCCGATATGCGCGCGTATCCCCGATATCTCCCCCGATATCTGATATCCGATATGAAAACCCCCATCTAATACGATTCCGATATCCAATATTTAGAACCTTGCTAAAAAAAGACTATAGCATAAATAGATCACTAGTATTGGTGATGTCCTCATCAAGAAAAAAACACATATAAAGAAACCAAGAAAGAGAGACACGATATGGAAAAAACATACAGATCACTAAGCTCAAAGCTAATACATAACAGTGTAACACCACAGCAAAGCCAGCAGCGTAGACATAAAATACAACACAATGGAGCCATTAGATATCATAGTTATGTTCAATCACTAATTCCTGAGGGCATAAATGTGGCCTCCACCTCCAAGACACCTTCAATATCAAACAGGAAGACAATTGATGACAGATAATTTAAATTTGTCAAATCATCAAGCCTAAATAACTGGCCTTTCTCTTATGGATCCCAAAATTCCCAAGGCAAAAGCATGGCAAACACAATCAACATCAAAAGAAAAATATTTTATATTTTCCTTCTAAAATTTATCAAGCTTCAAAAACAATCAATCAAGGTTGTGAAAAGCGAAGAGCGCGACATAACCTAGATTTTTATAGCTTGAAAAAAAATTAGAAAAACATTTGAAAAAGATGGAGAAAATACAAAAAAAAATTGGAAAGGAAATCTTGAAGATTAATGTGTTTTTTTATGGTTAATATGAATCATAGCATCTACATATGATAGCTCAGAGAGCTTTTGAAAGTGTTGTCGGGGTGTTGTTGACAACGGTAGGGCGGTGGGAGATCAGAGAGTAGTTGAAGGTGCAAGGTGTTGTCGAAGCGGTGGGGCAATGGAATTGCTGTCAGAGTCCCATATAAGCTTGCTTGCAGGATAGCTCAAAAAAGTGAGATCATTGCGGAAGAATCAACTCAGTTTGAGAGAAAGAGACAGATCACCGTGGGGCTTCTCAAGTGAGCTCGAGAAAAGATACAGTGAGAGGGGGGGAGCTAGAACCAGAGCATTGTTGATATTAAGGTTAAGGCTTCTGTATGGGGCTTTTATGTTTTTGTGAGTCGAGTTGGAATTAAGATACAAAGCTTTCCAAATAAAGTGGATTTGAGCTGATTACCACCCGCTTTTGCAGAATATAAAAGCCCCATCCAAAAGCCTTAAACCTAATGGCAACAATAGGCACAGTTTTGCAAGTCGAAAGCGGGCAGGTGCGTAATACCTACAGTTTGGACCTAAGCGAAGTGGCTCAAGCCCAAAACGCTAAAGTATCCACTTAATCGAGGCTTTTCCCGCTTTTTACAGCATTGCAATCAATGTCATCCTATATCAATCATTTTCAGATGCTAGTTTATGCTGGATCTGATCAGCATGCTAGAAATCCAATACGGTAAGGTCAATGTGTCTAGGTAGGCTGACTTTTCAAACCATGTATACAACCAATATTTACTGATTTCAAGTTTTTCATGCTTTGGGTATGAAAGTAGTCGATCCTGACTATATGATTGACAAGACAAGTGAGGCAAAATATCCTGATTAATGAGTCAGATAGTAGAAGAAGTCGAGGGTCACATTGTACAAACTCTCAACTTGTTCTTACCTGGCTCAAAATTACCATTCCTAGACCCAATAAATATGCCCTGATTAAAAATGATGCCCCACATTAGCCATAAAATAATTCCAATCAGATGACCAAGAACTACTTTCAATCTCAATCTTTCAAATTGAGTTTTACATCCAACCATTTCAGCTTTAGAAGTGCAAAGACTATTATGAAGTCCCACTGCATTGCCATTATCTTTCCATCCATGCTACTTACCCTCAACACTATCTTCTTTTCACACAGACTCCAGTTAGATCTAACCCCATGATCTTCTGGTCTTGACAATAAAACCACCCTCTCCAACTGCCCTCGTGCGCATGGAGTGAGATGGAGCAGGAGAGTCGGTGTGTTTGGAGGGGGGGTTCAGCAAAGAACTTTTAATCTTATAACTCTCACCCTCTTGATTTTAAATAAAAAGTAGCCTACCAAATTCATGGATCAGGAATATTAAAAATATGCATGTGTTTCCTTAATCCCCAGTGATGCTTCTTTGACCACAATGCTCTTCCTTAAAAAACACATTTTGTTGAGGAACTCTCGGTTGTTGCATTTCTTATTTTCATAGTTTATTGTTCCTCCTATTTAGAGGATAATGCATAGTACTTTTCTTCTGGGCTTTCATCCATACTTTTTTAAGACCAAACACCTTTCTTTATTGGGAAACTGGTCAATAATTCACATTTTTCCACCATTAGAGCTTATTTATAGAAGACATTAAGCAAACAATGATTGTGCTTTGAAATATCAACCGATTTCTATATATATTGACAGTATCATATCGGGTCTTCAGATATCTGATACAATATTAACCTTGTAATATTAGTAGATATCATGACCGATATGGTTGATATAGCTGATATTAACGACCAATAATGACGGTATTGATACTAAAAACTATTAACTGATCGTGATACCAATTCCGAGATTTTAAACCATGCTCATAATACATCTCTCCTTGTGACCGGAAACCTAATTTGTAAGAGTGACCAATGAACTTACAATTTCCTATCAATTCTGAAGAAAAAAAGATGTCGTACTAAAGTGGCATGGAACTCAGAGAACTCCAGTAAAGACAGTAGTTTAGCAAATAAGATTAAGGTTACATTTTACTAGTTTTTATGTTTCAAAATCCAAATCTTTCATCAGCTAAGGTAATTAGTAGAAAGGTTAATGTAAAAATTTACCACCCACACTTAAACACAGTTTTACTGGGGCAGGTCATTCATTAGGTGCATTAATGGGTTTTTAGTGCTTTTAGACAGGATGCATTTATTCATAAATTTCAAGTTTTATTATGATGACCACTCATAGACTTCCAAACATTTTTTTTCCCTTTTTTCACACCTTCAACATGTCTTTACTCTTTCATCTTTATTCCTCAAATCTGACATAGATCAATATAAAGAAAAATTTGAACAAAGTATCATTTTGATCCATACTCCTCAACTTCTTTGATCATCTTTTACACACTGAGTTCCTTCTGTCTGGTTTCTTTATATCTAAATATAAAATGTTGAAACAGATCAAATTGTATTCCTCCTTATCCTATGTTGAACTGATCCCTTATCCGTGGCACTTCATACATCTCTTATTCCATCTTCGTTTCTTCACAAGCATGCAGATACTATATACTTTCTTATTAGATGTCGCACACCCTAAAATCCTTAGGTTTCCTACAACAATACATACTTCAATGCCCTTTCCTGGAATTCAGACTGCTCAACTGATTACTGTAGATGGACAATCATAGGAAAACACTTCCAGATCTCAAACCTTCACATAACTACTTTAAAAACTTGAGGCAATCAAAATTCAACTTCTAGTAAAGTACATGTTGCTGAAGTCGAAACCTAGGCAGTGAAAGGACCCAACCATTATCTCAAATGGTGAGTTGGTAACTGCCGAAGAGCATAAGTAAGAATAGTAAAAACTAGCCTATTGTGGGGTTAGTTTGCACTGTGCATTTGCTTAAGCACATGCCTCATTCATTGGCTAAGTAGGAAAACAATTTGTGCCACAAGCTGATAAAACTCCTAAACTCTTCATGTTTAAAGATTTTTTAGATTCTACGACATACTCATGTGGCAAACTAGAGTTCAAAATAGGTCATCTTCGTTTTTAATCCATCTAATACTGCTGCAAATTAATTGGCATTCCATGTTCCTCATTTTCAACACACATAACAAAAGTGATCAAGGTGACAATCAACATATGCTACTCTAATATATAGTGCTCTATAAGAAGTATATTGTAATGCCAAGAATCCACATAAGTTCTCAACTGTCAAGTAATAGAACACAGGAACATCCAAAAATACGTCATATTAAAATGTATCAAAACAAGTTAACAACCAACCAACCTGTCAGAATTACCATTCTGATTATTGGTGTTTGACTCTTTCATTTGACGAACATTTGAAGCCTCTTCATGCAATTTCTACAAAGAAAAGCACGTGTCAGTTGGGGGCTTAGGTAACACAAAAAAGTTAAATCACTGAAATATACAGATATTCACATCTCACATCAATAGAAGGGTTGAAACTCTGAAATGACATTCGACCTCTTAATGCACCTGGGTGAGGATTCCCCTCCATTATCACTATGCTGCAAAAAGGAAAGACAGACTGCTTAACTTCTGTTGGATAAAAAAGGAGATAAAAGGTGTCTCTGATTGACTATGCATTCAAGTGTGAACAAATGATCGCATCAAATTAGAACTACCGAGTTTAACTGGTTAAGAATGTTACAGTAACTAGTTTAGGGTCTCACAACAAAAAGCTAAAAGTTAAAGGCTTTCTTTAAGACCATAAAGGCCTCAACCTAAAGAATCAGAGGACAAATAGGATCCAGATAATAGAAGATGTGAAGAGTTGAAAAACACTTGTGCCACATGTATGTTAGATAAATTACCATGTTACATGCTAGATGTAACACTTTGGAAGAAGGTAAAGTTGTGACCTTAAACATAAGATAATGTAATCATCAAGAAGATGTTATCTAGACACAACGTCAAGGAGGACATAAAGTAGAAGTTGTATAAATATCATATCATACAAGAAGTTAACTTCAGAAATAAAGTAGAATTTTATGCAAGCATTCCAGGGATAAGGGCAATCAGCTGCATATTTTATAATAAACAACAAGAATAACGTTTTGCTTCCTTTTGCAGTATACAACTATACATTAACATCCCAAAACGCTTAACATCTAAACAGCAATGACGAGTCAGGCTAAGTGTAAGAATTAATGAACAACTTCCGCGAGACAAGTTTGACATGCAATCATATTCTAAATTCACCATTCACATATTTAATCCATCTTCCTGCAGTTGGTCGATGGGCTCTACTCTTCATCACTTACAGCGTAGAAAGTAACAGACAGAAAGTTTATTAAGTGGATATCATTGTTGATCACAGACTAGCCCCTTACCTTGCATATGTGAAACCTTTAAACTTCACAAATTCGTTAAAGACCTATATCCAATCAATTCCTAGTTTCCTACTGAATATTCAGAACAGTTCACTAAATCAAACTAATAAATAATACTTGGCATCAAATTCACTCAATCCAAAACCCTAAAGAGAGTACGACAAGAACAAAGGTAAGGTACCATCTTTTCGAAGGGGTGGGGGAAGCACCAAACGAATCTTCAGGCTTGGGCTTTAGCTCTACCTCTTCGTCCTTGGGCTTCGGTTCTTCTCTCGGAGCTGCCCTTTGCATGAACTGTAGGCAACTGAAAAGAAAACCTCAGACTTTTTTTTTCAAATTGGGGGGTGAGAGAAGAGAGAGAGAGAGAGAGGGAGAGATCGAATTCAAGTCTCGCCTTCAAGTTCCTCAGCGTCGTCGAGAGCTCCCGCTTCGCCATTGCTCGATTTGAATCCTAGGGTTTCTGCTGCTCTCTCTTTCTTTTAAGAAAGAGGGGAACAAAAAATAAAATCTCAATAACTCGCGGCTCTCTACAGCGACAACGCCGAGAGAGAAAGGGGAAGCCAGAACTAGGTTTTCTAATTTCCATCAATGGGCCTTGCGAAGGGCCGGCCGATGAGGTTTATTTTATGGCCCAGCTTAACAGAGACTTGGGCCGACTAGAGGAACTAAAGAGTCTTTATGCCATCAATGCAAAATTTAAAAAAATTAAATAAAATGAAAATTAAAAAAAAAATGGAACTCAAGTTCAAGAATCAATTACCGACGGTCTGCCGTTCAAATCCAAGCTACAGTTTTTATTCAAATAATTAATTAATTATAAAATATAATAACATATCTCCAGCATGAGCATCCTACAATTTTTCTTCTTTTTCTCGGATTCGATAAAAGGGTAATAAGATAAGAGATTAATCCCACGTTGAGTAAGGAGATAATGTGACAAATGATTAATTAAGTAGGAATCGCTACCAACTCTTTTCACTATATTTGCTGTGATATAAGAGCATTTGATGAAAAACTTTCTACATTAGCGAGCAGATGATGACTTTCAAACAATTTATAACAAATGTTACAATCAACTCTAGCCTCTCCAAACTTGCTATCAAGAATATAAATCCCGAGCTTGTAGCTACAAAACCCTTAAAACATAATGGGGAACTGAATGGCAAATAGAAGGCTCAGAAACGGGAGTTGACTTGGGAGAAAAGTGCCCTGAAATCTGTGGTTGGTGTACCGTGCCCTCCGGCTTTGATGCTAGATCAAATGCCTTGAACTTCGCCTCCTCAAATTGCAGT
This sequence comes from Agave tequilana, assembly GCA_038442645.1. Classification (NCBI taxonomy): domain Eukaryota; kingdom Viridiplantae; phylum Streptophyta; class Magnoliopsida; order Asparagales; family Asparagaceae; genus Agave; species Agave tequilana. The sequence continues at coordinate 48,867 of JAVJIF010014874.1, forward strand.
GCCTGTTAGTAGATAAAGATATCAGTTCAACCTGAAAAAAATCGAAATAGCCACTATTTTGATGCAGACCAGGAGTAACAGGTAACCGACTATGTAGTATGGCCACTTGTGTTATGAAGTCATACCCATGTCGCACACCCACACTTCATTGGACACTTCTCGAACTTGTCATCAATTGCATACAAAATTTTTAATTTAGGATACTTGTTGGAAGCTTCTTGGACACATGTTCCACAATTTTCTTACACTTGTTTGTTCACATTTGAAATATTTATTTATTTTTTCATATGTATCGAAGAATATACTTGAATGAAATAAAAATGTCATCAAGATATTAACTTGTATAAAATTATAATAGATTTAAAGATGTTTCAATATAAGAAGTTAGACATATTGAACAATGTGTATGAACTTTTGGATGCAAAGACGTGGCTATACATTTATGTTTAACAATGTGTATGCACTATGATTTTTACTTATTATTATTATTATCATTTAAATGCATATTCCAGTGTCATGTAGCAGTGTCCTCGTGTTCTTCATTTTAAGAAATTTTTGTTTATCGTGTCTTGTGTTCATGTCCGTGTCGTACCCGTGTCCTGTTCTCATGTCTCTGTTCATGCGTTTTAGGTCTGTGTGTGTTGCGCTTATAAACACCAAAGATATGTGTTCCATGTTGCATATGTCAACCAATTACTATTAACATATGATTTTCATATATGCATTTTGTGATAGTACACAAATTAATCATTCGACATTTGGTGGCAAATTTGGTAGGATGAAGTGCCAGGCTTTTATGAATGTATGTGCATGTGTTTGTTATATCATTATTGTATTTATATTCATCATTCTTCCAACTATCTTGGACCAGTGACATTTGTATCAATATCACTTGACAATGAAATGAGGACTATTTCCACTTTCCTTTTTGAAAATGTGACAGCATTTTGTGATTTGTTGATCGAAATTCTATATCTCATGTCTGAATCAAAACGTTTTGATTATATATCACATGATCCTCATACCTGAATGCAGACTTCCGCAACATCTGCTCTAACAATGGTTCAAGTCTCCGTCTGAAGAAGCTCATCATCTTTTCCCACGAGTAATTCCCGTATACCTCCATCTTTATCCTGTAAGCCTCCAGCCCTGGTATAGATGCCGAGATGTGTTGGATCAATAGTTTTGGTTTGTAAAATTGCGTATCCAATCTAATTCACATCACTGTAAACAGAGTAGTTGTATTGTAGCATGTGAAATCTAATCTTCCAAAAGATTGAAATGACAAGAATATTTCCCCGAGATAAGGTGATGACTGGAACTAAGCACGGTCTATTTACTTCAGGAAACATGAACAAGTTCTCTAATTGCAATAATGAAGTTGGCAAGGATTTGTGGGTCAGTTAGCAAATTCTACTTTCCCCAACAAGCAAGTGCTATTGCTGTGACGATAATCCACGAGTAACTGTAATGCCTATGACACTAGTTGTGTTATTTCTCCTCATGTTGCTATCGTTATTTGCTTTGGAGACACATAGAACAGGGGCAGAAGCACATAGAATGACTTTAAAATCATAATTGCAAAGGATTATCTCAGTATGCATTGGTTAAAAGGTAGAAAACTTCACCTTATAATAGTATAGGGTATTCCAGAGTCTGCTAAATATTGTTCTGCCTTTCTCTTCCATACCTACAAACAAGAGTTAATTCTGATCGAGTTAGTAATCCAAGTTTCTGGACCTGATCATTTTATAGAAATTGACACACACACACACACACACACACACACACACACACACACACACCTTTATAGAAATTGATACACACACGTGTGTATGTGTGTGTCAATTTCTATAAAATGATTGTGTGGTATCCTTGGAGATCACGGAGGACACATTACTGAATGCACGAGTACAGCTCAATAGTTACGCTAAAAGTTTAAGTACTCACCAATATATTACCATTACCGATGTTGTTCAAGGGATTGTTTATATTTGTTCCCCCCATTGACCCAACCAGAACAATCTGTTTCACCCCAACAGCTTTGGCTGCAAACAAATTGAAGGTGGTGAATTTTAGCAGACATATTAGGGCAAAACTGAATCGTTGAATAAATGGGAAGAGAGAGAATAAAGTGAGGGGGATTGAGGGGAGGGACCTTACCAGCATCAATTTGATTCTTCTGACCAATCCAATCAACCTACAAATCTTAAAACATAAGGGATAGGTATAATAATCAAATAAAAGATCAAACAATAGCAATGAATCATTCACAATTTAGTTCTCAGTTACCTGTTCCGGGAATGCTCCGTCTTCAAAATAGAATTCAGGCCGCTCACCTTTGCTTGGATCGAAACCTGGTTTCATCTTAGGCACAGCACTTGTGAGAATTATGAGCGCATCAATTCCTTCAATAGCAGGAACAATACTCTCAGCATCTCTTATATCACCGACAAAAACATCATCTGCTCCTCCAATACTCTCTTTGCTCTCCTTTGTTCGAACAAGACCCCTTGCAACAAACTGGTTGGTCCTCTCCTTTAGTTTCTTGTAAACAATTTGGCCTGAACATATGCAAAGCTCTATCACCTTTAACATTATACCAACTTTTAATGGTAAATGTATGTTCTTATGTAACATAAGCAAGCTAGTATGCCATCTATTCATTGCTCCCAAATCAATAAAAAAAGAAAAGTAACTAATTTGAAACTATTCTGAAAATTATTCGGTATAATTTGAGGCCAAGCTTCCTCATTAAAAGAAAAAATTTATATTTTGACCAGGCTATAGTTTTATGTAAGTCATAGATATGATGAAAGACGACAATGCCGATTGTCAAAAATTTCTTGATTATAAGATAAATTATGTGTGTGGCTTAATTCCCTACTCAGATAGCACATTTCCTCCTTTACTCGAACCTCAAGCATATTATCATATTTACAATAATTTTCAGATAATTGTGAAGCAAGGCATCCAAAAAATTGTAAATGGAGAAATTTACGACAATTTTATCCAATAAATACTTAGAAAATACAAATTTAAAACATCTGTCCTCTTCGTTGTCATCATAACCTTAAGAGGCAAGTTCTTGACTTAGAATTAAAAATGAAAGCACCATTTATAAACCTCAAGCAAGGAACTTCCATACCCAAAGAGCTGAGAGAGAGTTTGAAACAATTACCCGTTCTACCACCGGCGCCGGTGACGAGAACTGTGCTCGGCGGCCCGTCCGCCATTGCCCTAGCACCGAGAGCTATGCGATTTCTTCTCAAATTTTGGCTGCCCGAATTTGGGAGCGAGAGAGATTTATGAGAAAGAGAGAGAAAGGGGACGCGACTGACAGCAAGCGCCATCGAGCGGGCGATCGGATCACCGGCCGGTGAGCTCACAGGCGGGCACTGGGAACGCGAAGGCTGAGGATTGGTCGAGCGATTCAGCGTATCATACCTTATCTTTTGAGCGCGCACTGATGGAGTGTGTGAAGCCCGATGGGGTTACAATTGTCAATTCGTCAATTCGACTGGATCCTGGGCCGGACTCCAAACTTCTTGGACCTCTAACTCTTGCCCGGTTCATTAGATCTTTTGGCCCCGTGCAATGCACGTGTAATTATAAATTAATTTACTTTTCCTATTTAAATGAAGTCAAATTCTCTCAATACTATAAAAAGTTATTGAAAGAAGCTGATATATTTGAAAATTGATAAATAATAAAATATTGTGTATTTAAACAAATTAATAAAAAAATAATGGCATTTGATTTGTAATTATAGGATTATAGTCTCGTAGGTGAATTTCTTTTTAAAAGAATTGATTGATTTAGCATGCTCTTAAACACACACACTAATAAGAACGGCCCGCCTATTGGAACAGTTGAAATTACTAATGTCACTGTAGTAAAAGATTGTAAATCTGTATAGTTAATTATTTTTTTATATTTCTTATCTTAGTCAATATTGTCACAGTTATCATTTTAACTGCGACCAACTGAATATGAATCCTATTTTTTTCCAAGTGCAACTTTGTGAAATAAGGAAACAATTTTGAATACTTCTTTATTAATTTTTTTATAGGCGGATATTAAGAATTTCAGGAATGCGACTAACCTCTTAGTGATCAATAAAATAATTTCTCAATAGTTTAAAAACAACCTCTGACGCAATCTACAATTATATATAGGATTGTATCATGTGAAACTCATAAACTTGTCAATTTTTTTGTGCTTAATTTATATATAAACAAATTAATTTTTTGCAGACAATTATAATATGATCTGTAAGGATTTTACTGATTGTGAACATAATCGCAATTTACTTATTCGCATGCTACATATAAACGATCAAAATTATTTTTACATACTACATGCGAATAAGGACTGCGACTATGCTTAACGACAACATGTTGTGGATGATTTTTTTTTTTAGGTTAAATGTAATAATGGTGAATAAGGACTGCGACTATAGTCGCAGTTTACTTATGATTTTATATATTTATTCTTTATTGTGACTGATTGTCTCTCATTCATGCATGAGAAAAACTTTGTATTTGTGTTACACACTGCGATCGTAGTCACATTTTATTATTTGTGATATACAGTGATATGTACTGATTTGAGAGGATTGCAATCATGATCGCAGTATCATATGTTTATATAGTTAACTTTGAATTGCGACGATGGTCATTGTTTTTAACTTGATTGAATGCACAAAGATCAAACTATTTTTGTCAGGACGGCAACCGTGGTCGCAGTTTCATGTATAAATATAGTTAATTATATACCGACCTTAATCACAGTTATATTAGTTGAGAGTAATTATTACATAAGTACTGCGATCATGGTCGCAGTTATTATGCAAAAATAATAGCTATATATTTAGATTCGCAGTTCTATTAGTTGAAAGTGATTATTATCTGAGTACTGCAACCATGATCGCATTTGAGACGCAAAAATAATAATATATATATTTAGATTTGCAGTTATATTAGTTGAGAGTAATTATTATCTGAGTACTGCGACCATGGTCGCAATTGATATGCAAATATAATAACTATATATTTAAATTCGCAGTTCTATTAGTTGAGAGTAATTGTTATCTGAGTACTGCGACCATGGTCGCAGTTGAGACGTAAAATAATAACTATATATTTAGAATCGCAGTTCTATTTGTTAAGAGTAATTATTATCTGAATACTGCGACCATGGTCGCAGATAATAACTATATTTTTAGATTTACAAAGTGTGACCATATTTAACTTCTTAATAAAAGACTTACATTTTTCTTTAATAAATCATTATATTTCTTATCGTATGATAACAAATTTTTGTGTACAATAAATGAGGTTCGCAACCATTGTAGCAGCATTAAGAAAATCACTCAGAAATCTTGTGATTACTGCGATGCATGAAAAAAAATATTTTACATTTATTCTAAAAATATGAAAGATCATTTTTTAGATAGAAATATATTTTATTTATAACATAATAAGGTCAGAAAGAGATCTTACGAAAAAAGAGTATTAAAAGCTATTAAAAGAAGACAAAAATAAGGGGAATATCAGAAAGAGCAAAAAGTCATAATCCTCGTCGTCATCACCATCATAAGCAGAATCGTTGTTTTCATTCTCCTCGTCTTTCTGTTCATTATTTATTTTCTCATCTTCTTTCTCATCGACCGGCTCTCTGTCCTCTTCGCTTTCTTCCTCTATTTGAGGGTACTTTAATTTGTTGATAAACTTTCAAAATGAATCGTCTGTATCAACTCTTCATCTGATCGGTGTCGAGAAAAACCTGCAGAGGATATGCTCAAAGAAAGCACGCCTTCAGCATCAGAGGATATGTTTTCATCAAGCATGTCTTTGTAAAGTGGTAGAGGAATAAGTTCCTCCTCACTAGACCCCATGAAAACTTCATCATCCTCATAAAGAGGAGGATAAAAAATATTATTTAATGTAGTGAGATAGTCAAAAAGAGTGAAATCCAGAGTGTTATCAGATTCACTATAATCCCTTGTAGAAAGAGGACCGGTGGGAGAATGATTGAAGTTGAAATCTGAGTGCTCAGAGAAAGAAGAAGGGAAAGATATGATTCAAGAATGAATTATTTCAGGAAGGTTGAAAATCAAATGGAAAAAGAAGAGCACAATATCTTTTTTAGATATGAGATAATATATTAATTACAAACACTATAAAAAATCAATATTGTGAAATGACATGAATAGTAATAATAAGTGTTATAAGATATGGTTGAGTTTTCGAAGAAGTGATAAAACAAAATAAAATATTTATTTGAGGCAGTTCTAGTATGAGAATCCAAAGAGTTCCCTCGTTTTCGAGAGGTTTATTATGTGAACTACAAATTAGTTTTTTATAAAATATTTTTTCTATATATTTAGATTTCGTACGGTGTACATCTTTCCTTTATCGAGATTAATTTTAGTGCACCTTTTTTTTTTGAGATTATTGCTGCATCACGGTAGATAAGATATTAATTACTTCAATTAGGTCAGCGTAATTAATATAGTATAATATAAGATGTGATAAACACGGACTTTTTTCACGGTCGCAAGGCTAATCTTATTTGTTAAGTCTGATTGTTGCTAGTTCCGCGACTTTTATTGCATTTTGTAAACGACGATGGTCGCAATCCTGAACGATAGTCTGTTTTCGTCTATTATTTCTATGCAAATAAAGAATGCGACTAGGATCACAGTCATGATATAAGATTGAAAGTTATATTATATTAAGTCTGTTACCATGGTCGCAGTGCTAAAAGTTTTACGATTTTGGGTCGCACTCGTGACATAAGATTGCTAGTTTTGTTATACAATAATTGCAACCATGATCGTTGTGCCAATATATTTTTTTGAATGCATGTGTACTGCGACCTTAATCCCAGTTATAATATACATTGAGTAAAATATTTTATAGTACCAAGACCATCATAATCACAGTTCATTAAAAATTGCATGAAATATTATCCAACCAATCTGCAAATATTTTAGCAGTTACGAGAATACATGATTTATAAAATATTTGCAAAAAAAATTATTAACCATTGTATTTCATTATTTGTTACATTGTACATTTTTAATACAAAAAAAATTATATAGTTGCCCCACATCAAATTTCATTTTTCTATTCATTTCAGTTTCTTTTATTAAACCTATATGAATTGAAAACAAAGCGAAATTAAATAATAAATAAACTATATATTACAATTAATTTTTTAAGTTTCACGCATGTTTTTTACTTTTACTGTTGCTGTTTTTTTTTTTATTCCTTTTATATTTTCGATGTAGGGGAATTAGAAAATTTAAAACTGTAGATAAATTAAAATTTCTCTGTAAATTATAAATATTTTCGGTAAATTTTTGTTGTGGGTATATTTTTTGCTAGTGTAGAAGGAAAAATGGGGGTATTTTGGTCAACTTGATTGACGATTCTTTAGGCGAGAATTTTTTAGTTATTTTAGTGCCTACACTCTGCCAATGATATGTAGCATAGATTCGGTCACGTTACCGTCGACTAAAAAACTCTCTCCGCAGACGACTGAGGTAAAGATACCCCTATATGTTTGTATTATTGCATTGTGGTAACGCCAAGTGGGCATCAATGAATGACACCAACAACTTGTCGGTTGAATCAAGTGAGCATGAGATCCTTGTGTTCATTATGCATCCTTTATGGGACAAAGAATATGGAAAGTCTTTGTCATGTTGGGGTTCTTTTTTACATCAGAAGCATTTGAATGAGATTGATGGTTACTTTCTATGTAAAGGGAAATTCAATGCTTTGCTCAGATTGGATGGGTGCACACAAGTTGGCCTTAAAAAAGCTACTGAACTGTGTCTTTGTCAAACTTGTGTTTCTACAAGGAGTTCCTTCTTTCTCACTTGGAAAATGACAGTTAATGCTTAAATAACAATGGAAATTTACAATAAAATTTTCAAATTTTTATCGATTTTTGAATGTTTTGGGATACTGACATGCGAGATGGGGACTATGTCAGCTTTGTCACAGGTTTTCTGGCTGCTAGTTGCAGAACTATGAAGGAGGAGTACAGGGTACATTCAGCTGCAAAGATGCTGAATTCTCTGAGACCTTCATTTTGGTTTTTGAGTGGGAATTTCATTCTTCCAACCAAATTGACAATGGCAGAGACATTTTCAATCTCTGACAGTTTTGAAACAAATCCAAGGTTGCAAGTTATCTCTCCCATCCAATTATAATCAATCCAATAACTCTGAACTCACCAATTTAGATTACATGTGCTGCTTTTTATTCAATCTGTGCATGCAAATTGTGGGTTCTTAATTGGTACAACCAAACTTTAAGGAGAAAATATAGAAGAATAAGGAGAAGATCAGGCTGTTGATTTGTCATGCATTAAGGGCAACCTATGCTGAAGACTACATTAGATCATTGCTTGCAAGCATTACCCACAATAAACACAACTTTACACGAAGAAAAAAAAAAATCAGTTAGCATAAGCTTTTTTTTTATATAAAGAATTTCCTTTAAAAGGTCCATCTATCATGCAGGCAGAATTCAAATAATACTAGTGAATGCATAATACTCTCCATGGAACATCATTTTTTTCACCAGCTATCTTGCTAAAAGTGAATCAGTTCCAGTTAGCTTTAGAAACACAAGGTAGAAAAAAGGAGATATATTTCTGAAAATTAAATTACTAATAGTTACATATACATGGATCCATTGACAGCCGCAGGAAATCCCACAAAAAAGATAGATTCTTTTGCCCTGGCATATTGCTTTCCCCCCTCCTCACTATATTCTTAAGCAGTTACAGATGTTTCAATTGCAACTTTGCCCAAGTATCGCATCTCCTCTGCCTTCTCGGCCTCCTCCCACAGCTCAGGCAATGCTTCCTTGATGTTGTGGATGCTCTCCAATGCATGGTCAGCTCCTTTAGCTCTGTTGGAAGTCCCAACCTGTATCCGAAAACCAAATTCAGATAATATGATCAATGCATTTAATACAGCTTAGGTTCAATATTCTGACAAAGGCAATTATAGAGGATTACCAGAACCGTATGAAGACCAATTCTCTTGCCAGCCTGGATGTTTCGGATGCTGTCATCAAAGAAAATCTGCACAGAAAATTTTGAACCCCGACACAATTAGCTGGTTGTTGTGTTGCAGACAATAAACAGCTAAATTTGACAAGCACTAGTTTGGAAAAACGGGCACCTACAGCTCTCTGAGGGTCAATGTTTGCGATCTTAAGAGCTTGAACCATGGCATCCTCACATGGTTTGCAGAGAATTGGAGACTTGGGCAGTTCCATATTGGCATCAGGCTGAGATAAGTACCCAAGGATGTCAAAGATTTCTGTTTCATCAGAGGACGGTGAATTCTCTGCGGGTTCAACGTCTCAAAGCATATGATTCCTTCAAAGCAATCTTCCAACCCCAGCCTACTAAGAACTCTTGCGGCATGGATCTTATCACCATTTGTAAATATCTGTTTTCAATCAAAATGAATGCTAAGAATTCTCGGGAGCCGAATTTCAATCAAAATTGAAGCTACAATGTTCATGTAAACTTACAACTTTGCGAATGGGCAGGCTCAACAAAAGATGCCTAAGAACAATGTCAGGTTCAGCTTATCATAAGGTAATCTCCCATGAACAAAACCATGATACTCATCATAGTCAAATTTGTAACCAATGGCCTGTTGATCCAAGAATACAAACTTTTTTATCCAAAGAAAATATCAAACTCCAAATGTAATAGACACCAATGAAAGGTAAATTAGCATACACTTAAGCCTGCCATGGTTGTTCCATAGTGCTTGTATAAAAAGCTGGAAATCTCAGAGATTTTGCTCTTCTCAATTCCGAGTTTCTCGAGCATATAATCTATAGATATTTATAAGAACAAATTTAGATATCACTCAGTATGTCAAAGAAACTCGCAAACAACAATTATATGGAATAATTGAATGAATTGTGTACGTTCAATGTTCATGGTGCAGTTGGAAGATATGCCAGAACTAAAGGGATATAAGGTGTCATCAAGATCTATATGTTGAAAATAAGAGATGACGATCAATAAGAGTTCTAATTTATACACTGAATTTTTTTGAAAATATGACCAAAGTTGATGGCAGAAATACTTACCAAACAGAAGGCAATCATATTTAGGACTCTGTGCATGGCGATAATTACCTTCCAGTTCCATTTTGATCTATTTCATCAGAAAACAACCAACCAACCTTAGAAATACAATTAAAGTATAACCACAAAAAAAAAAGAGTAATTTTTTACATGGATTGTGCTCTCTGTAATCTCAAATCAAAGATGAAATTTTGACAACATGGGTCCTTCTAAAAATTTCTCCTTCTGGGTGATAAAAAAAAAAGCACCCAACTTTTAATGATTTTATCATTATCATTTTTCATAAATTAACATGAACTTAGCATTAGCCCCATTATTTTAAAAACCAGATCAAAGTTTGCATCTTTAGAAGAAATCTAACAAGAGAACTACCAGCTGCTTCACAAATCGAGGTCTCCGTTCATCAATCAACAATCCAAAGCACCAACCCAAAACTTACCCAAATCCAAGGACCCAAGATTTCAAAGGCACAATGCAGAAGGGATAGTGAGAGAAATGGACAGAGAGAGAAATGAGGTCTAGGGTTTTGCCTCCAAGAAAAATAATAGGGGATATTGAAGGCGTAGAGAGAAGAGGGGGGGAGGAAGAAAGGACGGCCATTGGGGGGTTTAAATAGGCGAGCGTTGCCTTTCGCCAACAGCGATTGAGGACAAATTTTAATAAAAGATAATTTAATAATTAGTTTTAATATTGCTAATTAGTATTTAATTGTATTAAAAAAATACTTAATTACCACAAAGAAATGCCAGGATTCAGAGAACGCATCTCGAGACATCATTGGTTGCTTCTCTTGAACCCAACCGTACGTTTCTTCTTGACTATTTTGTTAGAAAAACCCTTAATTTTGTTTATTTATGTTAAGAGTCTAAATGGCAAGTTGTAAATTTGTCGGTAATAAATTTAGGCTGTGGGATTTTTACAGATAACAACCATAGTTCCAAAGATTCCCAGTTTATCCTCTTGGTTTATTCTGAGAATATTTTGTTACAAATTGCATTTTATCTTTTCCTCTCTTCAATTGTATTTACTGCCTAAAGACATGTCTATATTCTTCTTCTGTTATGATAACTCTTAAGCCACATGTTTCAAAGTCTAAATTAGACAAGAAAAAAAACACTCTTAAGAAATGTGAGTGAGATTTTTTAAAAAATATTTTTATTTTCTTTAAGGTCATATAGCATGCATGTGAAGAGAAAGCGACTCCAACGAGCACATTCTGACACTTTTTTTGATATTTTTTTTCCTTTTCAAGCAAAGAGACATGGATAAGTCTATTCTGTTAACTTCTTGAAGATTATAAATTTAAATCTCTTCATACGCAAAATGATGAGAGAAATATTTTGAACTCCATAGTACACTATTATATACCAATTATATAATGATTAGTGTTCGAAATGCATGCGAGGGTGCCAGCGATTGTGAAGATTTGTGTTAATCTTTATGTGTATAGAATTGTTTAGAATATCTATGGTATACTTTTAGTTTTTAAGAAATTCTTTCTTTCTCACTCAAAATAGTCTTGTTTTTTTAACGCCGAGACTCTCTTTTTTCTTCTCATTCATTGACATGTAAAGCAAAAAAGAGAAGTTTGCATCATTTCATTTAAAAAGTGTTTTATTAAACTCTTTTAATGGATCGGGAGTTTAATGTTTTGTTAAACACTTTTTAATGAACATCAGAGTATTATCTTCATCGTATATTCTTTAAAAAACAGAGAAAAAAGAAATGAAAAATCTATTTAATTGAAGGTCTCATCTGTAAGAAAAAACTTTCTTACTAAATGATCTCGTTCTAGAGAGTCGTGCGGGACTTGGATGTGGTCACCGCCCGCAGGTGAACGAGCCCACGAAGCTTCATGAAGAAAGCGAGAAGCTTCTGGTTTTTCTCGAGTAAACAACGCAAAATGGTCGGAACTCGTGCCGGTGAGCTCACCGGCCCAGTGTTCACACTCGTTCACAAGTGATCTTCGTCTTCATTTTTTTAATGTTCAATAATCAATAATTATTTTTTTTTAATTTATGGGTCAAATAAGTTGGGAAGCTAAATTAAATTAGATAAACATAATTGAAATGATCTCAAGCTTGAATCAAGCAATCTGGGTCGTTTTTGAACACGTATGAGGCCATTGCACGTGACCCAAATCTTTGGGAAGAAGCGAGAGATTTATATGAAATTATTTTTATTATTAGATTAATTCGCACTGTGATGCACGTGGCAGGTGGTAGTTGATTTTTTCGTTTATAAATGTTTACAAATTGTCTCCAACATTGCAGATGAATTTTGAAAGTAGATTCGGTTTTATAGTGATGTGGGAGATTGAGGTGATAGCAGCAGATTCATATTAGTCGACTAGCATCGAATATTAGTCGTTCATTAGACGACTACTCAATTCTCAGTAATCGACTAGTTGTGTCTCATTAGTCAACTAGTCCTTGGTAGTAGTCAACTAGAAATGTCACCGACTATTTTTTTCAGGTTTTGTTTTTCGGGTCCAATTTGGATTTCAAATCCTTGATTGTTTTAGTTTCCTAATTAGACTAAACTATTATTTTTAAAGCCTATTAAAAATCATTATATTCAATATTTTGCACACAATTTGATATCAATTGAGTTTATCTCTCCAATTTTTCGTGAATTCGAGTTGTTCTCTTTTACTTGTGGGTTCGGGTTCTTTTGCTTGTGGATTCGAGTATTATCCCTACTCGAAGGCGTTTTACAATGTTCATTGGCGCTAAAATGAGATCTAACCGACATCTCCGCTTCCTTGTCTGCTTTACTATCCAAAAATGCGATAACTCGAATCAAAATCTTTAGAAAAAATACAAACAATGTATTTGAGGAAGAAATTTAGCATTCAAATTTAAGAGGACAAATGATGCAAGTCCTTGAAATTTTTGTGCATCCATTAATACACCTAAGGGACACTATCATGTTATATGTATTGTTATATCATCACTAATTGAAGTGTGTGGCATCTTGTTAGATGTCACCGTTAAATCTTTTGAGATAATTAATTAAGTGAGTAATGATGAAGTTTTCATATGAACAAAGTGGATTAAATCCATATAAAAGTGGAGCACCTTGATTTGAAAAGGAGTGGCTTACAAAATACAAAGTGGCATGGCAAAGAAATGACCTTTCTTGGGATTTGATATTCGTCTTGGTGTGGTTTGATGTGAAATATCCTTCGATTCCTTTTTATAGATTCAAATATCTACAACAAATGACATGTGACATCTATCAAATTTCATGTATTTTATGCAGCATATAAGTATTGAGTTTTTTGGGTTGATTTGGATTATTGAGAAATAGATATTTGTGCATGGTCCATGCAACCTGCAAAGGGCATGAATTTGAGAGAGAGAGAGAGAGAGAGAGTGTTTTCTGAGTTGGGCAATGGGAGTATGGGAGTGAGAGGTTAAGATTTCACAGAATGAGAAAAATTGTAGAAGTAACTAAGGAGCTTTTGTATGAAATCGTAATTAACTCTTATTAATTTGAGTTTTAAAAAAAAAGAAAAGGAATTAGAGAGTAGTTATGCTCTAGATAAGATTACTTTTTAAAATTATTTTTTTATCCGAAGAACTTTGCCGCCACCAATTATTGTGACAACGACCAGCTGACATCAACCATGACAAATGATGATAATAATAATAATAATAGTAATTGTTTGGGTGTTTGGAACTCTGTGCCACTGACGGAACTCAAACGCTCGAGTTAGCGGGCGTCGGCTGCATTGCATTTTATCAAATACTTTTTTCTGAATAAATCTATAAGATTATATATCATTTCATACATTGTCAAATCAGGGCGGCTCAATTTTTAGGGAGACTTTAGGCGAAAATTTCAAATGGGTCCTTTTAAAATATACTTTAAAAAATAATTAATATTAAATAATATTTTATTTAATCATTATTTTATTGAAAAATAATTCTTCTACCTTTTTAAGATGCAAAATTTTTAATCAAGTTTTGCTAATGTATCTTTTTCTATAGAGCAGCTGCAGGCTCTGCCATCAGTCTGAGGTCTGAACAACGAGGGCGGTGAAGAGCGAGGTTGCACAGAGAGTTTTAATTTTGAAAAATTCTCTAATTATAATTAAATAGTTAGAGAGAGTGAAAAAGACAGCTGAGAAAGTGGAAGAGACTCCTCTTTAATTATAATTAAATAGTTATAGGGAGTGGAGGATATTAGCTTGAAAAAGTGGAAGAAACTCATGCTTTTCCTGTTAATATAAAAATGAAGAGGGAAAAAAAAATAAAAAAACGTGGATGAAAGGATTCAAACTCACGCAGGCAAAGCCCACACAATTTCTAGTCATGTCCAATAACCACTCCGGAACGCCCACTTGAATAAATAAAAAACATTTTCAATATTTTATATTTTATATTTTAGTTAAATACTAATTTACACTATAATTTTGGAGGCCCTATTTTATTTAGGGGCCCTAGGCGACTGTCTCATTTGCCTAGAGGTTGAGCCGCCCCCGGGTCAAATGATACACATATTAACATATTAAGACATGAATCATAAGTTGCTACCGTCGGATAAAAAAAAATTGAAAAATATCACAAATGAGTGGTGGAGGCGGCGGCGCGATAACCGTTTTATTTTTTGAATCCCTCATTTTTGGGCATAAAAAACAAATACAATACAATATAGAAAGAGCCCAAAGCTCCATGGCAAAAATGTTTTAATATGCTGATGGTCGATAGATATGGGCTCCATGGTGAATTTCATACTGCAATGCATCTTAATGGTTTGTGGTATTTTTTTTTTATTTTTTTTTAAAAGGAGATGTTCTCGTCTGATTTTAAACTTGAGATCTCTTATAATCTAAACTAGCTAATATAATTTCTTTTCGAAGGAGACGTTGATTGATTCTGTACAAACAAGCTAAACCTACAGACAGAGAGGCACACATACAGCAGCAACATGAGACCATCCCAGGCTACGCCAGCACAACTTCACCCTCCAGTGGTGACGACGACGAACCACCACCATCATCGAAGGTGGTTGCCACTGTCTTCTCGTAGGCCTTGGCGACCCATTCCCTCGGATTCACCGTCAACAATGGCTCCAGTCTTGCTGCTGTAGGGTTTGCTCATCATCTCAAAAGCCTCTTCTCTCTGTGGGAATGAGAGGAGCCCGACCTTGTCGCTGAAACCATAGACAGCAGCCTGAGCGTAGGTCATCTTTGTCACTTTCTCCAAGTCGTTCTGTGCTCCAGTCGAAATCTTCCCAATTAACACCTGAAATCCAAGACGACAAAGTCGTTTTCATGATTCAGCGATATATCTGAGCCCTACTGTACTAATTTCGCCATAAGTTTCTAGTCAAATGACAGGTTTGTTTGGCTCTAACGCTGACATAGTTTTCACTACTATACAAAGCAATAACTACTATGCATAAACTTGCGACTTAAATTGCTAGATGAGTAAAACTAACAAGTGAATATTAGTACGTCCAGAGTATAAGAAAGATTTGTCGCTTCTTTGATATAGATAATATACCAGAAACAATTCATAACATCATTATCATCATCCCTGTCATAAGCTGCTCTATTGCATATGAACATCCAAGGAAGACTGTCTGAAAGAGTACAATTGAGTCTGCAATGACATAAATTTCATTTTACGGAGACATACTGCTTATTTCAACCACAATAGTAAGCAACAGTTCTAGGAGAGAGCATTTGGTGAATATTATCTAATTGGAAATCACCAAGATACCATGATGGTGAATATTATCTAACTAGAAATCAACCAAAAGTATATGACTAAAGCTAAACTAAATCAGCCAGACTGCACTGTTATTTCAAACCTTAATATACACACAATATTGCTAGTGGTGTCAACTCAAAACTTCAAACCATCTTGTAGCAAATGCAGCATTAGGTATTACATAAAAAGTGACCTAGAAATTGCTACACGGCAGTTTTTTGGAACATTAAATGATATATTATAAGGATGATTTCTATTTCTTTCATATTAGTTAATATTTTTGAAAAAGAGACACGGTTGTTTTTGGCTTTCAGTCCTTTCAGTTTTTGTGAGTTGTAACTGACACGAAAAAGGTACAAAGGATTTGTTGTTGGCTCTCCTGTTCGAAGGGGGTCCTAGTTGACGTTCGGTTAGTTCTTGCAGACAATTTTAGCTTTTTGTTCTGTGTTTTTTTTTGCTTTTCTAAAAGTGTTTTTAGTAGTATTATAAATATTGAACTTAAAAGTTCCACATTTTTTGTTTTCAGCCACAAGAATGTCAGTACAAAGGCTTGGTGTTTCCCCCTTAATTAAGGGCTCTTGTTTCCGTTCTGTTAGTTATTGTAGACAATTTTAGCTTTCTGTACTGTTTTTTTTTTCTTTTGCTAAAAGTGTTTTTAGTAGTATTATAAATCTTGATCTTAAAAGTTCCACATTATTTGCTTTCAGCCACCAAAAATTTTGGTACAAAGGCTTTGCATTTCCCCCCGTGTTTAAGGGGTTCTTGTTGCTGTTCTGTTAGTTCTGGTAGACAATTTTAGCTTTCTGTTCTGTTCATCATTTTTTTGTGTGCTAAAAGTGTTTTTAGTAGTATTATAAATATCGAGTTTTAAAGTTCCACATTGAATGGAATAGCTGAAATGCCAAAATCATTTTAATTTGGTTGAGTCAAGACAAACTATATAAATCTCATAAGATGTGCTTGTATTTTAATGGTAATTCTGTTGTCTAAATCAGAATAAGGTAGGAGAAAAGGCAGTGCAGAGATCAATTACCTGTTTCAGATGGACGACCACCTAGTGTCATGCATGTCATGTCAAACAGCTGCTCTTTGGTAATTAGAGGTTTTCATTAGGAACATATTGTGCAAAACCCAAGGCTGCAGTTCCACGAGGAACAATTGTAACCTTAAGACGGGGCTCAGCATGCTCCAGAAACCATCCAGCAACAGCATGACCTGCCTCATGGTAAGCAACAGTTAGCCATTCCAACTTGGTGATTACCTGCTCACAGGACAATGATTTCAGAAACAGCAACCTAAAGTGACAATTCCAAGAACCACATGAAGTAAAGAGCATCGGAAGCATAGAAACGTATCAAATTATGAAGGTGAAAGATAATTGAATGAAAATGATGCTTAAAATTACTAAGAAGACTGTTCAAAGTACTTAATCAGTGTTCAAACGTTCAAACTTTTGCTTGGAAATAGAAAGTTTAAATAAGCATCAATCTGGTTAGCTGTTCAAATAAAAAGAAAGGGACCAAAAAAGAAACCAAAAAAGAAAACAAAGCAATGGCTCATTATTTTACCAGACATATTTATCATATCAGCAAAATAAAGAAAAAGCAAACAGTCCTCTTAAGAAACCATCTATCCCTCATGAATGCCAATGATGCTACCCTTCTATATTTAATCCAGATAAACTTTTACAGTTGGTACGACATAGTACCATAATATATTTTTGGAAGCAGGTTAAAAAATTTCAACCAAAATTCATGTGTTTCCCCACTCAAATTTCCCACCTCCGCCAAACCAAAATAAGGGAAAAGAAAAAAGATACACCAATGTAGGAGCACACAAACACCCACCCAGCACCAATGATTCCCCTCACCCCTGCATCCCTCCCTTCTCAACGTGATGGGAGACAAGTATGATATCCATATTGGACTTAAACTTCTTGATAATATATCTTTCGCATCGCCTATCTGGCCGCAATTAAGTAAATCCTACAGCAATGTAGGTTATCCGTGATTACAGTAAGAGCCCCCACACAAACATAGAAAGCCTCTAAAGTCCACTGTCACATATTTAACAACCACCATCATAAACAATTAACCATCAACCTTGTGCAGACTCCTACCATTACAATATATAAGCAATTAATATGAGATCAAGAGTAAACAGCATTAAAAAGTGTTCTAGAGCCTGCAATCATCTACGCTTACCAAATAGAGATAAAAAAGACATCAGGAATGCCCATGTGATATTGGGGGTTTGTCCTTCAACCTCCCAATGTTTCTCCTAATGATAGTAAAATCCTACGCAAATGTGGGAGGTCCCCCCCCATACACACACACATTAAGAGAGAGAGAGACACTTGTGTCATTCCAGAAGAATTCGAAACAGAATCCTTCTCACTCAAATACAACCCTACGATACCTGAATGCAAGATCCACTCCGTTGAAATTGATCTGCACTATTTCAAGTAACTAAAAATAAAAAATCATGTATTTTAAATACTTTTTTCCCATCCATCAAGGAGGTACAAATGGACGGCCGAAATAGTGAGTTAGTTAGCTTAATGGTATAGAATATTTGAAATCTAACAAAATTGGTGTGTTAGAGTTTTTAAGTGTTTAGATCATGATGAAATGGTCAGATCAAGAATTTGTATGTCTAAAGACGTAGATCTAAGCAATATACTATTTTTAGCCGTTCATTTTACACCTAGGGGCTGTTTTGGATTCAAGAAATTGGGTGAAAGTGAGGAAGTGGGAAGTGTCTTTTTTCATTTTC
>JAVJIF010014874.1:72500-93024 GCA_038442645.1 Agave tequilana
TGGTAAGCGTAGATGATTGCAGGCTCTAGAACACTTTTTAATGCTGTTTACTCTTGATCTCATATTAAATTGCTTATATATTGTAATGGTAGGAGTCTGCACAAGGTTTGATGGTTAATTGTTTATGATGGTGGTTGTTAAATATGTGACAGTGGACTTTAGAGGCTTTCTATGTTTGTGTGGGGGCTCTTACTGTAATCACGGATAACCTACATTGCTGTAGGATTTACTTAATTGCGGCCAAATAGGCGATGCGAAAGATATATTATCAAGAAGTTCAAGTCCAATATGGATATCATACTTGTCTCCCATCACGTTGAGAAGGGAGGGATGTAGGGGTGAGGGGAATCATTGGTGCTGGGTGGGTGTTTGTGTGCTCCTACATTGGTGTATCTTTTTTCTTTTCCCTTATTTTGGTTTGGCGGAGGTGGAAATTTGAGTGGGGAAACACATGAATTTTGGTTGAAATTTTTTAACCTGCTTCCAAAAATATATTATGGTACTATGTCGTACCAACTGTAAAAGTTTATCTGGATTAAATATAGAAGGGTAGCATCATTGGCATTCATGAGGGATAGATGGTTTCTTAAGAGGACTGTTTGCTTTTTCTTTATTTTGCTGATATGATAAATATGTCTGGTAAAATAATGAGCCATTGCTTTGTTTTCTTTTTTGGTCCCTTTCTTTTTATTTGAACAGCTAACCAGATTGATGCTTATTTAAACTTTCTATTTCCAAGCAAAAGTTTGAACGTTTGAACACTGATTAAGTACTTTGAACAGTCTTCTTAGTAATTTTAAGCATCATTTTCATTCAATTATCTTTCACCTTCATAATTTGATACGTTTCTATGCTTCCGATGCTCTTTACTTCATGTGGTTCTTGGAATTGTCACTTTAGGTTGCTGTTTCTGAAATCATTGTCCTGTTGGAATGGCTAACTGTTGCTTACCATGAGGCAGGTCATGCTGTTGCTGGATGGTTTCTGGAGCATGCTGAGCCCCGTCTTAAGGTTACAATTGTTCCTCGTGGAACTGCAGCCTTGGGTTTTGCACAATATGTTCCTAATGAAAACCTCTAATTACCAAAGAGCAGCTGTTTGACATGACATGCATGACACTAGGTGGTCGTCCATCTGAAACAGGTAATTGATCTCTGCACTGCCTTTTCTCCTACCTTATTCTGATTTAGACAACAGAATTACCATTAAAATACAAGCACATCTTATGAGATTTATATAGTTTGTCTTGACTCAACCAAATTAAAATGATTTTGGCATTTCAGCTATTCCATTCAATGTGGAACTTTAAAACTCGATATTTATAATACTACTAAAAACACTTTTAGCACACAAAAAAATGATGAACAGAACAGAAAGCTAAAATTGTCTACCAGAACTAACAGAACAGCAACAAGAACCCCTTAAACACGGGGGGAAATGCAAAGCCTTTGTACCAAAATTTTTGGTGGCTGAAAGCAAATAATGTGGAACTTTTAAGATCAAGATTTTAATATACTACTAAAAACACTTTTAGCAAAAGAAAAAAAAAACAGTACAGAAAGCTAAAATTGTCTACAATAACTAACAGAACGGAAACAAGAGCCCCTTAATTAAGGGGGAAACACCAAGCCTTTGTACTGACATTCTTGTGGCTGAAAACAAAAATGTGGAACTTTTAAGTTCAATATTTATAATACTACTAAAAACACTTTTAGAAAAGCAAAAAAAAAAAACACAGAACAAAAAGCTAAAATTGTCTGCAAGAACTAACCGAACGTCAACTAGGACCCCTTCGAACAGGGGAGCCAACAACAAATCCTTTGTACCTTTTTCGTGTCAGTTACACTCACAAAAACTGAAAGGACTGAAAGCCAAAAACAACCGTGTCTCTTTTTCAAAATATTACTAATATGAAAGAAATAGAAATCATCCTTATAATATATCATTTAATGTTCCAAAAAACTGCCGTGTAGCAATTTCTAGGTCACTTTTTATGTAATACCTAATGCTGCATTTGCTACAAGATGGTTTGAAGTTTTGAGTTGACACCACTAGCAATATTGTGTGTATATTAAGGTTGAAATAACAGTGCAGTCTGGCTGATTTAGTTTAGCTTTAGTCATATACTTTTGGTTGATTTCTAGTTAGATAATATTCACCATCATGGTATCTTGGTTGATTTCCAATTAGATAATATTCACCAAATGCTCTCTCCTAGAACTGTTGCTTACTATTGTGGTTGAAATAAGCAGTATGTCTCCGTAAAATGAAATTTATGTCATTACAGACTCAATTGTACTCTTTCAGACAGTCTTCCTTGGATGTTCATATGCAATAGAGCAGCTTATGACAGGGATGATGATAATGATGTTATGAATTGTTTCTGGTATATTATCTATATCAAAGAAGCGACAAATCTTTCTTATACTCTGGACGTACTAATATTCACTTGTTAGTTTTACTCATCTAGCAATTTAAGTCGCAAGTTTATGCATAGTAGTTATTGCTTTGTATAGTAGTGAAAACTATGTCAGCGTTAGAGCCAAACAAACCTGTCATTTGACTAGAAACTTATGGCGAAATTAGTACAGTAGGGCTCAGATATATCGCTGAATCATGAAAACGACTTTGTCGTCTTGGATTTCAGGTGTTAATTGGGAAGATTTCGACTGGAGCACAGAACGACTTGGAGAAAGTGACAAAGATGACCTACGCTCAGGCTGCTGTCTATGGTTTCAGCGACAAGGTCGGGCTCCTCTCATTCCCACAGAGAGAAGAGGCTTTTGAGATGATGAGCAAACCCTACAGCAGCAAGACTGGAGCCATTGTTGACGGTGAATCCGAGGGAATGGGTCGCCAAGGCCTACGAGAAGACAGTGGCAACCACCTTCGATGATGGTGGTGGTTCGTCGTCGTCACCACTGGAGGGTGAAGTTGTGCTGGCGTAGCCTGGGATGGTCTCATGTTGCTGCTGTATGTGTGCCTCTCTGTCTGTAGGTTTAGCTTTGTTTGTACAGAATCAATCAACGTCTCCTTCGAAAGAAATTATATTAGCTAGTTTAGATTATAAGAGATCTCAAGTTTAAAATCAGACGAGAACATCTCCTTTAAGAAAAAAATAAAAAAAAATACCACAAACCATTAAGATGCATTGCAGTATGAAATTCCCATGGAGCCCATATCTATCGACCATCAGCATATTAAAACATTTTTGCCATGGAGCTTTGGGCTCTTTCTATATTGTCAGAGAGACAGAGAGAGATACAGAGAGAGAGAGTCCGAGAGAGAGATACAGAGTGAGAGAGAGTCCGACAGAGAGAGATACAGAGTGAGAGAGAGAGACAGAGAGAGTCGCTGCGGTCGCTGCGGAGAGAGATAGCCGGAGAGAGAGAGAGAGAGAGCGCCGCTGCGGGGGAGAGAGACAGAGAAAGAGAGGGAGAGAGAGGCACGGAGAGGGAGAGAGAGACTGAGAGGGAGAGGGGAGAAATTACCTGCAGACGGACGGCGACGGCGACGGCGAGCGCGAGAGAGACGGCGAGGGCGTCGCGGGGCGCGGGGGGACGGCGAGCGCGAGAAAGAGAGAGATCAGATCTCTCTCTCTCTCCCTCAGCGCTTTTTTAAGGAGGAGTCACGGGCGCCGAGTCGACCCGGATCGGGTCCGACTCGGACCCGACTCGGGTGACTCGGCGATCCTTGACTGACTCGGGCCCCCGAGTCGTACCGGAGGGGCCCGAGTCGGATACGACTCGGCCGAGTCGTATCCGACTCGGCCGAGTTTTGGATCCCTGGTATAACTAGGCGACGTAGTTCTTCACGCATCTTTGCGCAATCTACATCAAGCAATCTTCTTTGTTCTACTCAAGATAAGTAGTGTTGAATGCTTTTGTAATTATGGAGCTTTGTTCTTCTTTCTAGTTATATATATATATATATATATATATATATATATATATATATATATATATATATATATATATACAGAGAGAGAGAGAGACTTGTGTCATTCCAAAAGGATTTGAGTCCGCATCTGTCCCACTCAAATTCAATCCTCCGACATTCGAATACAAGATCCACTCCGTTGAAGTTGATCTATATTATTTCAAGTATTTATAAATAAAAAATCAAGTATTTTGAATACTTTTTTGCCCATCCATCAAGTAAGAGAAAAACAGACGGCCTAAATAGTGAGTTGGTTAGTTTAACAGTGTAGAATTTTTGAAACATAATAAAAATTGGTTTGTACGGGTTTTTTAATGTTTAGATCATAATGAAATGGCCGGATTGAGAATTTGTATGTCTAAAGACAAATATCTAACCAACTCACTACTTTCGAACGTTTGTCGCTTGATGGATGTGCAAAAAGTATTAAAAACACTTAATCTTTGGTTTATAAATACTTGAAATAATATAGATCAACTTCAACGGAGGGGATCTTGTATTCGAATGTCAGAGGATTGAATTTGAGTGGGAACAGTCCGGGCTTAAATCCTTTTGGAAGGACACAAGTCTATATATATATATATATATATATATATATATATATATATATATATATATATATATAGAGAGAGAGAGAGAGAGACTTGTGTCATTCTTGAAGGATTCGAGACCGAATCTTTCCTCTGAAATACAACCCTACGACATCCGAATGCAAAATCCATTTCGTTGAAGTTGATCTACATTATTTCAAGTAACTAAAAATAAAAAATCATATACTTTGAATACTTTTTTGCCCATCCATCAAGTAGGTGCAAAATGGACGGCTGAAAATAGTATATTGCTTAGATCTACGTCTTTAGATATAAAATTCTCAATCCGACCATTTCATCATGATCTAAACACTTAATTTTTGTTAGATTTCAAATATTTTACATTGTTAAACTAATCAACTCAATATTTCAACCGTCTATTTTAAGCTTATATATATATATATACTTGTGTCCTTCCAAGGATTTAAGCCCGAATCTTTCTTACTCAAATACAACACTCCGACATTCAAATACAAGATCCACTCTGTTGAAGTTGATCTATATTTTTTTAAGCATCTATAAATCAAAAATCAAGTATTTTGAATACTTTTTGTCATACATCAAATAGGAAAAGAACGGACGGCTTAAATAGTGAGTTGGTTAGTTTAATGGTGTAGAACATTTGAAATCTAACAAAAATTAGTTTTGTAGGGGTTTTTAAATATTTAGATCATAATCAAATGGCCGGATCGAAAATTTGTATGTCTAAAGACATAAATCTAACCAACTTACTACTTTCGATCATCTATTTTGCGCCGCTTGATGGATGGACAAAAAAGTATTCAAAATACTTGATTTTTAATTTATAGATACTTGAAATAATATATATCAACTTCAACAGAGCGGAGTTTGTATTCGAATGTTGGAGGGTTGTATTTGAGTTGGAAGGATTCGGGCTCAAATACTTTTGAAAGGACAAATCTCTCTCTCTCTCTCTCTCTCTATATATATATATATATATATATATATATATATAGAGAGAGAGAGAGAGAGAGAGAGAGAAAGAGAGAGAGACTTGTGTCGTTCTATAAGGATTCGAGACCGAATCCTTCCCACTCAAATACTCAAATACAACCCTACGACATCCGAATGCGAGATCCATTATGTTGAAGTTGATCTACATTTTTTCAAGAAACTAGAAATAAAAAATTTATGTATTTTGAATACTTTTTGCCCATCCATTGAAGAAGTGAGGAAGTGGTAATAGTTCCCTTTGGAATTTGGGATTGGTTAGTAAGTTTTTCGTGTTTGTATGTTATTGAGAAGTGTGGTTTGAAAAATATTACGTCTTTTCTGGTGTTTGGATGGTAATGTGAAAGTGAAAGTGAAAAAGTTGACTACAAAGTTGACCGCAAAATAATATAAAATAAAAATAATTACGAAAAATAAAATTGGATTATGATTAGAATGCAAGTGAGATTTATATGAGATAAAAATTGGATTATGATTTATATGCGCCGCTTGATGGATGGACAAAAAAGTATTCAAAATACTTGATTTTTAATTTATAGATACTTGAAATAATATATATCAACTTCAACAGAGCGGAGTTTGTATTCGAATGTTGGAGGGTTGTATTTGAGTTGGAAGGATTCGGGCTCAAATACTTTTGAAAGGACAAATCTCTCTCTCTCTCTCTCTCTCTATATATATATATATATATATATATATTATATTATATATAGAAGAGAGAGAGAGAGAGAGAGAAGAGAGAGAGACTTGTGTCGTTCTATAAGGATTCGAGACCGAATCCTTCCCACTCAAATACTCAAATACAACCCTACGACATCCGAATGCGAGATCCATTATGTTGAAGTTGATCTACATTTTTTCAAGAAACTAGAAATAAAAATTTATGTATTTGAATACTTTTTGCCCATCCATTGAAGAAGTGAGGAAGTGGTAATAGTTCCCTTTGGAATTTGGGATTGGTTAGTAAGTTTTTCGGTGTTTGTATGTTATTGAGAAGTGTGGTTTGAAAAATATTACGTCTTTTCTGGTGTTTGGATGGTAATGTGAAAGTGAAAGTGAAAAAGTTGACTACAAAGTTGACCGCAAAATAATATAAAATAAAATTAATTACGAAAAATAAAAATTGGATTATGATTAGAATGCAAGTGAGATTTATATGAGCAAAAAATTAACTGTATTGTGCTACAACTTATTATAAATGAGATTTACATGACCACAAAATTAACTGTAGCACTCTGGAAGTGAGGAAATGGTTGTGTAAAAGAGAAAGAAAAAAGGAAAAGACTTTTTTCATATATCTTTTTCGGTGTTTGGATGAACAGCGAAAATGAAAAAAGACACTTCCCACTTCCTCACTTTCACCCAATTTCTTGAATCCAAAACAGCCCCTAGGTGTAAAATGAACGGCTAAAATAGTATATTGCTTAGATCTACGTCTTTAGACATACAAATTCTTGATCTGACCATTTCATCGTGATCTAAACACTTAAAAACTCTAACACACCAATTTTTGTTAGATTTCAAATATTCTATATCATTAAGCTAACAACTCACTATTTCGGCCGTCCATTTTGTACCTCCTTGATGGATGGGCAAAAAGTATTTAAAATACATGATTTTTTATTTTTAGTTACTTGAAATAGTGTAGATCAATTTCAACGGAGTGGATCTTGCATTCAGGTATCGTAGGGTTGTATTTGAGTTAGAAGGATTCGGTTTCGAATTCTTCTGGAATGACACAAGTCTCTCTCTCTCTCTTAATGTGTGTGTGGGGGGGGGACCTCCCACATTTGCGTAGGATTTTACTATCATTAGGAGAAACATTGGGAGGTTGAAGGACAAACCCCCAATATCACATGGGCATTTCCTGATGTCTTTTTTATCTCTATTTGGTAAGCGTAGATGATTGCAGGCTCTAGAACACTTTTTAATGCTGTTTACTCTTGATCTCATATTAAATTGCTTATATATTGTAATGGTAGGAGTCTGCACAAGGTTTGATGGTTAATTGTTTATGATGGTGGTTGTTAAATATGTGACAGTGGACTTTAGAGGCTTTCTATGTTTGTGTGGGGGCTCTTACTGTAATCACGGATACCTACATTGCTGTAGGATTTACTTAATTGCGGCCAGATAGGCGATGCGAAAGATATATTATCAAGAAGTTCAAGTCCAATATGGATATCATACTTGTCTCCCATCACGTTGAGAAGGGAGGGATGTAGGGATGAGGGGAATCATTGGTGCTGGGTGGGTGTTTGTGTGCTCCTACATTGGTGTATCTTTTTCTTTTCCCTTATTTTGTTTGGCGGAGGTGGGAAATTTGAGTGGGGAAACACATGAATTTTGGTTGAAATTTTTTAACCTGCTTCCAAAAATATATTATGGTACTATGTCGTACCAACTGTAAAAGTTTATCTGGATTAAATATAGAAGGGTAGCATCATTGGCATTCATGAGGGATAGATGGTTTCTTAAGAGGACTGTTTGCTTTTTCTTTATTTTGCTGATATGATAAATATGTCTGGTAAAATAATGAGCCATTGCTTTGTTTTCTTTTTTGGTTTCTTTTTTGGTCCCTTTCTTTTTATTTGAACAGCTAACCAGATTGATGCTTATTTAAACTTTCTATTTCCAAGCAAAAGTTTGAACGTTTGAACACTGATTAAGTACTTTGAACAGTCTTCTTAGTATTTTAAGCATCATTTTCATTCAATTATCTTTCACCTTCATAATTTGATACGTTTCTATGCTTCCGATGCTCTTTACTTCATGTGGTTCTTGGAATTGTCACTTTAGGTTGCTGTTTCTGAAATCATTGTCCTGTGAGCAGGTAATCACCAAGTTGGAATGGCTAACTGTTGCTTACCATGAGGCAGGTCATGCTGTTGCTGGATGGTTTCTGGAGCATGCTGAGCCCCGTCTTAAGGTTACAATTGTTCCTCGTGGAACTGCAGCCTTGGGTTTTGCACAATATGTTCCTAATGAAAACCTCTAATTACCAAAGAGCAGCTGTTTGACATGACATGCATGACACTAGGTGGTCGTCCATCTGAAACAGGTAATTGATCTCTGCACTGCCTTTCTCCTACCTTATTCTGATTTAGACAACAGAATTACCATTAAAATACAAGCACATCTTATGAGATTTATGTAGTTTGTCTTGACTCAACCAAATTAAAATGATTTTGGCATTTCAGCTATTCCATTCAATGTGGAACTTTAAAACTCGATATTTATAATACTACTAAAAACACTTTTAGCACACAAAAAATGATGAACAGAACAGAAAGCTAAAATTGTCTACCAGAACTAACAGAACAGCAACAAGAACCCCTTAAACACGGGGGAAATGCAAAGCCTTTGTACCAAAATTTTTGGTGGCTGAAAGCAAATAATGTGGAACTTTTAAGATCAAGATTTATAATACTACTAAAAACACTTTTAGCAAAAGAAAAAAAAAACAGTACAGAAAGCTAAAATTGTCTACAATAACTAACAGAACGGAAACAAGAGCCCCTTAATTAAGGGGAAACACCAAGCCTTTGTACTGACATTCTTGTGGCTGAAAACAAAAAATGTGGAACTTTTAAGTTCAATATTTATAATACTACTAAAAACACTTTTAGAAAAGCAAAAAAAAACATAGAACAAAAAGCTAAAATTGTCTGCAAGAACTAACCGAACGTCAACTAGGACCCCTTCGAACAGGGGAGCCAACAACAAATCCTTTGTACCTTTTTCGTGTCAGTTACAACTCACAAAAACTGAAAGGACTGAAAGCCAAAAACAACCGTGTCTCTTTTCAAAAATATTAACTAATATGAAAGAAATAGAAATCATCCTTATAATATATCATTTAATGTTCCAAAAAACTGCCGTGTAGCAATTTCTAGGTCACTTTTTATGTAATACCTAATGCTGCATTTGCTACAAGATGGTTTGAAGTTTTGAGTTGACACCACTAGCAATATTGTGTGTATATTAAGGTTTGAATAACAGTGCAGTCTGGCTGATTTAGTTTAGCTTTAGTCATATACTTTTGGTTGATTTCTAGTTAGATAATATTCACCATCATGGTATCTTGGTTGATTTCCAATTAGATAATATTCACCAAATGCTCTCTCCTAGAACTGTTGCTTACTATTGTGGTTGAAATAAGCAGTATGTCTCCGTAAAATGAAATTTATGTCATTGCAGACTCAATTGTACTCTTTCAGACAGTCTTCCTTGGATGTTCATATGCAATAGAGCAGCTTATGACAGGGATGATGATAATGATGTTATGAATTGTTTCTGGTATATTATCTATATCAAAGAAGCGACAAATCTTTCTTATACTCTGGACGTACTAATATCACTTGTTAGTTTTACTCATCTAGCAATTTAAGTCGCAAGTTTATGCATAGTAGTTATTGCTTTGTATAGTAGTGAAAACTATGTCAGCGTTAGAGCCAAACAAACCTGTCATTTGACTAGAAACTTATGGCGAAATTAGTACAGTAGGCTCAGATATATCGCTGAATCATGAAAACGACTTTGTCGTCTTGGATTTCAGGTGTTAATTGGGAAGATTTCGACTGGAGCACAGAACGACTTGGAGAAAGTGACAAAGATGACCTACGCTCAGGCTGCTGTCTATGGTTTCAGCGACAAGGTCGGGCTCCTCTCATTCCCACAGAGAGAAGAGGCTTTTGAGATGATGAGCAAACCCTACAGCAGCAAGACTGGAGCCATTGTTGACGGTGAATCCGAGGGAATGGGTCGCCAAGGCCTACGAGAAGACAGTGGCAACCACCTTCGATGATGGTGGTGGTTCGTCGTCGTCACCACTGGAGGTGAAGTTGTGCTGGCGTAGCCTGGGATGGTCTCATGTTGCTGCTGTATGTGTGCCTCTCTGTCTGTAGGTTTAGCTTTGTTTGTACAGAATCAATCAACGTCTCCTTCGAAAAGAAATTATATTAGCTAGTTAGATTATAAGAGATCTCAAGTTTAAAATCAGACGAGAACATCTCCTTTAAGAAAAAATAAAAAAAAATACCACAAACCATTAAGATGCATTGCAGTATGAAATTCACCATGGAGCCCATATCTATCGACCATCAGCATATTAAAACATTTTTGCCATGGAGCTTTGGGCTCTTTCTATATTGTCAGAGAGACAGAGAGAGATACAGAGAGAGAGTCCGAGAGAGAGAGATACAGAGTGAGAGAGAGAGTCCGACAGAGAGAGAGATACAGAGTGAGAGAGAGAGAGAGAGAGAGAGTCGCTGCGGGTCGCTGCGGAGAGAGATAGCCGGGAGAGAGAGAGAGAGAGAGAGAGAGCGCCGCTGCGGGGGAGAGAGACAGAGAAAGAGAGGGAGAGAGGCACGGAGAGGGAGAGAGACTGAGAGGGAGAGGGGAGAAATTACCTGCAGACGGACGGCGACGGCGACGGCGAGCGCGAGAGAGACGACGAGGGCGTCCGCGGGGCGCGGGGACGGCGAGCGCGAGAAAGAGAGAGATCAGATCTCTCTCTCCCTCAGCGCTTTTTTAAAGGAGGAGTCACGGGCGCCGAGTCGACCCGGATCGGGTCCGACTCGGACCCGACTCGGGTGACTCGGCGATCCTTGACTGACTCGGGCCCCCGAGTCGTACCGGAGGGGCCCGAGTCGTATCCGACTCGGCCGAGTTTTGGATCCCTGGTATGACTAGGCGACGTAGTTCTTCACGCATCTTTGCGCAATCTACATCAAGCAATCTTCTTTGTTCTACTCAAGATAAGTAGTGTTGAATGCTTTTGTAATTATGGAGCTTTGTTCTTCTTTCTAGTTTTATATATATATATATATATATATATATATATATATATATATATATATATATATATATATATATATATATATATATATATATAGAGAGAGAGAGAGAGAGAGAGAGAGACTTGTGTCATTCCAAAAGATTTGAGTCCGCATCCGTCCCACTCAAATTCAATCCTCCGACATTCGAATACAAGATCCACTCCGTTGAAGTTGATCTATATTATTTCAAGTATTTATAAATAAAAAATCAAGTATTTTGAATACTTTTTGCCCATCCATCAAGTAAAAGAAAAACAGACGGCCTAAATAGTGAGTTGGTTAGTTTAACAGTGTAGAATTTTTGAAACATAATAAAAATTGGTTTGTACGGGTTTTTTAATGTTTAGATCATAATGAAATGGCCGGATTGAGAATTTGTATGTCTAAAGACAAATATCTAACCAACTCACTACTTTCGAACGTACATTGTCGCTTGATGGATGTGCAAAAGTATTAAAAACACTTAATCTTTGGTTTATAAATACTTGAAATAATATAGATCAACTTCAACGGAGGGGATCTTGTATTCGAATGTCAGAGGATTGAATTTGAGTGGGAACAGTCCGGGCTTAAATCCTTTTGGAAGGACACAAGTCTATATATATATATATATATATATATATATATATATATATATATATATATATATATATATATAGAGAGAGAGAGAGAGAGAGAGAGAGAGAGAGAGAGAGACTTGTGTCATTCTTGAAGGATTCGAGACGGAATCTTTCCTCTGAAATACAACCCTACGACATCCGAATGCAAAATCCATTTCGTTGAAGTTGATCTACATTATTTCAAGTAACTAAAAATAAAAATCATATACTTTGAATACTTTTTGCCCATCCATCAAGTAGGTGCAAAATGGACGGCTGAAAATAGTATATTGCTTAGATCTACGTCTTTAGATATAAAAATTCTCAATCCGACCATTTCATCATGATCTAAACACTTAATTTTGTTAGATTTCAATATTTTACATTGTTAAACTAATCAACTCAATATTTCAACCGTCTATTTTAAGCTTATATATATATATATATATATATATATACTTGTGTCCTTCCAAAGGATTTAAGCCCGAATCTTTCTTACTCAAATACAACACTCCGACATTCAAATACAACACTCCGACTTAAGAGTTAGAACATAGAAAGCCTTGTGTTTTTTTTTATTTTAAATAGGGTTTGATGGCGATGACAAAACTCATCATCTCTTAATAATTTTATGGTGGAATTTTATTTCTAAAGTAGACCAATAATTTACAACTTAATTCGTAAGTTACACGCAATAATCAAATGTGCATCTCATTTGATGCATGAAATATATAATTTTCTTTTTAATTCAAAAACTCGATTGTCTTGATATATTTGATATAATTTGAACATTCCAACTAATAAAATGTTTTCATATGTTTCTTTCCATGATACATCTGAAACTCTAATAAAAACATTAAAAAAAAGTTTTTTTCAGTGATTCATATAGAAACTTTGTTCGTCCGTCCGTTCATCTTCACCCTCATTTTTCTTTCTCTCTCAACTCTCCATCATTCTTCTTTCTTACTCTCTTTTTTCTCCTCACCGATTTCTCATGGACAGTAACAGTATACTAATATATATATATTATTATTTCAAGACACATATAAAATCTTAACGGAAATAAACTTATGAAAACTGAATTGGATTCAGCATCTGCCCTCTCACCCTTCTCGCTACTCAGCCTCACAACCTCTCCTCTCTCTATCAGACCCAACATCAAACACCTTGCCTGCACTCCCCACCAACTACAATGACTCGGTGGAAAAATAGAGATTGGATCTAGAAACTAAACACAGTCAGTAGAAGACCAGGTCAAAGGGTCTCATTCAAATTGATAGTAATCTAACAATCAGACACATGGAACTTGATAAGTACCAAATCATGAAAAATAAACACCTCTCACCGGGAAAGTGTTTAAACAGGATGCCAGAACTAGGGATATAGTTGTCAGGCATAAGTATAACTGCAGCAGTAACGAAGATCACGACATTAAAACAAAAAGCACACAACAAAATATTAAGACACCCCTGCTAATTTACTAATTTGAGTTCATGTTGTAAATTCACACAAGAACATACAACATCCGAGAGCCAGGGAGGCAGAGAGGTGCCAAAACAGGAATACTGTATTTATAAATCCTACATGAAGAGACGAGATAAAAGGATGAAGGTTCAGCAAATACATGAAGATCCATTCACTCTTGTCTTGACAGAGATACTGATAGCATGAAGATGCTTCAAGGAACAAGAAAATTCACTTGAAATCATTTCTTCCACTTCTACAAAAACTAGAGTTCACAATCTTACATGAGCCTAACAAAAACAACATCAGCAACAATTTCAACAACAACGATGACGAAAATATTTTAGTTTCTACAAATTTGATGCCCTGAAAAATGGATAGATGCTATTAATTTTTTTATAAAACTGGGCTGGGAAATTTTTACTCTAAATTAGCTTCTTATCTCATGAATTAGTGCTTGGTGAGCCACATAATCAATATCAAATACAAATGGAGTAATGGAGTATTAACCCATCTTCAACCAAAAGGTCAATAAAGCTTGTGAAGTAACAAATATTGAATATTTTATCCATGACAAAAATTAAAAAAGGCAGCTCATGCCACATGCCAAGACAATTACTGAAAGTATTGAATTCTTAACAATAAACTATGGCGTAAACTAAAGGTTTACCATATCCAGAAGAACGTCGCCCATCATAACGAGAAGGCCCACTGCAAAAAGCATCAGAAACAAAGTATATTGAGGATTAAACATAATATTTGTTGTAACCTACCAACAAGCGAAAAAGAAGGGAAATATCTATCTTAAATACCCGACTCTTGCTCTGTGACGCATATCCTCAGGCCTTTTCCTTGTCTCAGCAGCAACCACCACAGTTATCTCCCTACCTCCAAAACGCTGGTGATTCATGTGGTACTGAGCCTCCGCAGCATCATAAGGATCAACGAACTCCACGAATGCGAATCCCGGGGCTCACTGCGGTATAAATATGAAGCTTAATTCCCAAAGATGGTCAATTCAGTACAGAGCCAAACATGGGAAAGGTTAAAAAAAACACAGCTGCTCGCTATGTTTACCGTCACCACTGTCAGCATTTAATGTCTTCCTAAAGATCTTCATGGTCCACAGATAATGACTTATTATCGCTTCAAAAGACACTCAAGTATCTATAGGAAGACATTACTTCAATGGTGCACAGATAATGACTTATTTCAACAAGACTCTATACCCTCAACCCAAGGAATAAGTTAGGCAATTGTAATGAGTGAGCTTCATAAAGTGCAAAGCTTGTAATTACTTCAATGCAGTACATCCCTGAGAACCAGTTCAAAAAGCAACTCACTGCAGAAGCAAAAAGGAAGAATATAATAACAAAAAAAAGTATTTTCAAAAGGAATTCTTTTTCCTCAAGGTGACGATATTGACATATAAATCCACAAGGGCAACATAATGCATGTGATAAAAATATTCATGTTGATTAAATTTTATTAAGATTGTGACTAAAAAGGCATCCAATACGAATGAAGTTGATGTATATGTTATTGATAAAAACAATTTGTACAGCAAGGCTACCAATATCCAAATTGATTTAGTTTGTCTCTTTCTCTGCCAATGAATATACTTCACCTCAGCGAATGTAGTCCTGTCTCTTCTTCTCTCCTTCCTAGTCTTGGAGAATGTGAAGTGTTGTTCTTTGGTTGCATAATCGAAACCACATGACAGGATCAAACAAGGCAGGTCTAACTTGTGAAAATCTGGATATTAAGGTTTTATGAGAGAGCGTTCTCTAGCCCATGGTTGCCTTTGCAGGAATGAGGCACAAAATTGAAGATGAACACTACGGACATCAAGATGGCAGCCAGGCATGGAAAACTGGTCAACTGACTCAATTCATTTGCAAAATATTCTCAATTTTAGCTCATGATTAGAAGAGATTATTTCGATGGAGAAATGCTGGAAGATGATTATGGGCAACACTTTTCTCCAAGCCTATCCACATCATGCCTACACTTGGATATTGTTATGCACTCCAAATAAAGATTCAAATTTGGATCATTGTGTTTAATGATACCCAGCTCTCTTGCACTGCATGAGAAGTTCTTTGAGAAATATTGCTCACAGGCCGATATAAGAGGGCTGCATTCAATAGTATACAGCCATGTAAATTTTTTCTGCACCTATGCAAATAAATTTCCTACAGTTACAAAATACACTTCACACCATTCTCCAAAATTAACCTCTATATATTGCAACAGCAAAAAAGGATTCACAAAAGTAAACATAAGACTCTGGTTGTGGTTCCTTGGTGACTCTGAGGACAAGAAGTAGCTCCATTTCAAAAGGTGACAACTTAGTCCACACAAAAGAAAAAGAAAATGACAATTGAGTCCACATGGAAGAACATCCAAGTTGAGCTAACATTAGACCATTCCTTCACTAATCTAATGAAGGGTAAAACTAATAAAGTCCAATGTCTAAATAAAAAATATCACATAAGTAGCATGTGCACCATTCTAGTGTCTTTTTTCTTGCAAAGCCCTGACCTTCAAGGTGTAATCTTTTTGTACATCTCAATGAGTATAATATCAGATAAGTACAAATAATTTAGGTTTGAAGCGTTATGTAAGAAATAGTTAAGCCTTTCACAATTTAGGTCCACAACATCAATTATGCTGGCTTCAGAAACTTCAAGAAATAATTTGAAAAACAAAATTGTCATTAAGAACTAATAACAAAGATAAATTAAAAAAGAAAAGAAAGATAAGATAAGATTATTCGGGTCTTTTATCATTTTCAAAACCAAGAGCTAACAGGCTGTGACTAATACTAAACAATTACCAACCAAAATTTTAATAAAACTCACCCTGAATAATAGTCCTTCGGCAAATAGACATCCCTTACTCGCCCAAACCTTTCAAATTGAATGCGCAGGTCCTCCGATCTGTAGGAATGGAAACAAACTTGTCTAAATAAACAAATAACTTGAGTACATATCGACTATTTTAAAAGTTTCTCCCTTATATTTACAGACAATGGCAACCAACCATCACACCCAAAGAAAAAGTTTACCTGCAATTCAGGGGAATGTTCCTAACCAAGAGGCTCTGACCAGATTCCCTGCGCCTGCCGCCATAGTTCCTCCGTGGAGGGCTTCTTCCTCTGCCACCATATCCCCTTCGAGGAGGGCTATAATAGGCCGGGCTGTGCCTCCTCATTGAGAAGCTGTAACACAAAATGATGTAAATATTACAGCTCAACAATTCAGGTGCCTCAATGGGTAAATATTAACTTGGTTTACTGGTCATTGCATAATAGGATTACAAGGTATGAAACCTAGGACTTTCATGTGAAAGGGATGACTAATATTGATCATTTATTACTACAAGACTATGAGCTCTCTCTCTCTCTCTCTCTCTCTCTCTCTCTCTCTCTCTCTCTCTCTCTCATGCGAGAAGATTCTCTCCATATATTTGTGAAAACAAACCCCCTCTTTTACCGTAAGCGATATGACTCATGTACTACTTTAGTTACAATAAAATTCTCTAGAGGCCTGTTAATGTTGAAATTTCCTAGCATGAATAAAATATCAGCACCCCGATGCTTTAAGATCATGGAAAGCCCCTCAACGACAAGTGGGTAAAACTTTGTCAATTGCTTCACTGAGCTTGTTCCATAACGGAACCCATGTCGACAGAGAAAGGGTTAAATTATGATGATAAAAAAAACCTTTTTTTCCCGACTGGTTGGTCTTACTACCGGAGCAATTGCATCGAACTATGCCATCCAGTGGGAAGGCGATTTTTTTTCCTATTTTGCTTCAGAGTAAAAGTATACAGTTTTGTTTCTTTTCAATAATTGTAATTATATAAGAAAGAAATTGAAAGAAATGATAAGGAAACTAATAAAACCCTAAACTTATCATAAACATCAACAACAAATAACCGCAGGCGACAACATAAAACCCTAATAAATCCTTTGAAATGTCCCCAAAAGATAAAAATGAAGGAGAAAAGCACTAACCTTCACCTAGTAGAGAAGATAAAAAGATCAAAAGCAATCTCGCTGCGAGACCCTGTAAAGGAGACAGATGTTAGGGTTTTCTACACATCGCTACAGAAATTCAAGCACACGAATACAGAAGACAGAAATTTTCTTTTGTTTTCATGAATCGCAGCCGAACCTGGAGACAGATCGCGATAGATTTGCGAATTGGGGGTTCGATCTCAAAGAAACACAAACCCTAGCGAACTCACCGGCTGAACGAATGGGAGAAAAATTTTAAACCCAAGATTCGGGAGTCATATGGGGATGCAATGCCCATTGGGCTGAGATCGTAAATTTTCATTTAGCTAAATTAAGCCCATTTGAGACTACAAGACGGCCCATAAACTAATAGGAAAATCAGAGGAAAATAGAAATTTTGTATTAATATACCAGTATATCACATCAGTGAAAAACCGACAAGAATGGCAAGAGAGAAAGATGGAGATGAAATTGAAGGGAGAGGAGGAGGTAGAGGGTACTGCGACGATAGAGAAAGAGGGGGAGAAATTTAAAGGTAGGGGTGGGCAGAGAGGGGTAGGGTCTGATCTGTTTTATCAGAGGAGGAGGAAGAGGAGAAGACAAGAGGAAGGAGGGAGACAAGAGCGCCCCCCTCCTCTCTCTCGCATGTGTGAATGAAGACGAGCAGCAATATAAACAAAATTTATGAAGAAATCACAGAGAAAACCTCCCTTCAATCGTTTTTAATTAAAAAAAAGGAAAAAATCCGGCCCTAATATGCTTTTCTACAAAATAATATGACTAGAACGAAAGACATTTGAATATATAATTTACAGCATCTTTACTGTAGTAGAATTTAGAGGTAAATTTTGTTGGGAATATGAAGAATATATGTGAATCTTTGAATTGAATTATGGCGAGATATGTTGATCGAATCAATTGGGTGATGGTTAGAATGTGTTCTCCTTCCATTGGGGATGAACGTGGTATATTTATATGTTCGATTCCGACTTCGAATGAATGAGATATTCAAGTCTAAAGTTTGCCTAATTCAAAGTCAAAACGGGACTAAAGGTAGATAAAAGCATTTAGTCTCACATTGGCCATGGGATGAAAAATTGAAGTGTTTAAATAGAGAAATATGAGAACAAAGGGCGTGCCCTTTGGGTACTTGGAGATTTCGCGCGCGATTGGGAGGAAACCATGCCCGCACGCGCGCGTCGCCGCTGGCGGCGGCCGCCGGCCTACCGGCGCCGGGCTCAGTTTCGGGTTCCCTACCCGGTCTAGTTCTTTTGAACCGGGTCTCACGGGTATGGGTTACGCGGAGCATACCCGCTCCGTCATCTGGATCCGAAATGCCCCGCGCAACGGCTATCAGCCAACCGCCGCGGATAGTTGGGCGGTTAAAACGAACCGTTGCAACGGCTCAGACTGAACCATTGCAATTGTTCAGTTGGATTCGGACCAAAATACCCCCCCTGAGCGCTATAAATAGCGCTCCGCTTCTCTCAAACAAAACACACTAACTCAACTCTCTCTGCGTTCTAAGTTCTGAAGTGAGATCCTCTCTCTCTCTCTCTGTGTCTTGAAGTAACTTCCAACGGAAAGTGGGAAATCAGTACTGGTTTCGAAGCGATTTCCAAGAGATTCTATTAAAATTCGTTCTGAAAGAGAGCTCAGAAAATTCAACAGATTCTTTAGTAGAATTGTTGTCTGAATCTGGGACTCTCGAAGAAGAATATTCTTCTACCTTCCTCTACATTTGGTGCTCCTCCAAATTAAAGACAAATATTCTCCTGAAATTTGTCTTAGTCCCGCTGTTTCAATAATCCTGTGAAGGTACTAGTTAACTACGGTTCGACCGTACGGTGATTTGGTAGTGCTACTAAATACCGTGAAGGAGTGTTGTATCTTGAGAGACCAGCGTCCAGTAACCGTTAGCACCGGTACGGGAGACGTAATTGTTTTAAGGAGATTCGCTTTAAGCGTACCTCACTCCAAGTACTGTATAAGTGAATTAATTTCTTTATACAGAAGTTATACTGATATTCAGTATACTAAGACTGACTTATACCAGTCTAATTGGTGTTTAACCAAGAAGGTAATTGAAAGGTGGTTATTTAATTAAGGAACGTTCTATTGAACGAAAAACCTCCCACCTGATATTAACCGACCTGGCCAATTAGATCGGTGATATTTTAGTGATATTGATAGTTGTCAGATTGATCCTAAACACCAACAAATTTAGAGGTAAAAGAAGTCTCTTTTTCACTTCTCACCATGTATCGAAGTATTTAAAACCAAGTTCTTTGCAGTAGCACTAATCATGTAAAATGTAACCACAAAAATTTTTGAAGGTGCATTTCATTGTTATTTGAAATGTATTTGGTTGGTGATAATTGTGATCTATTGTCTCATTTGTGCTTTTCACAAACTACTGTAATGGGAAGTTTAGTCGATTTGGACTAAGGTGTAGAATTTCAGGTTTGTAATTCTTTGCAGCAACTGAAGTTAACAAGTTTGAGATTCAACTGCAAGCAAATTTTTGACATTAATGGAGCTACATGCAAGCAGATATGCCATATGGAGCCCAATTTTCAGAAGATCATACTAATTTCGGTTTTTTCTTTTTCTTAGTCGCAAAACGAGCAGCAAACTTCACCTCAATTGAAAAAATACTGAATAGGTTATTTTTTTTTTATGGAGTACAAGTGCATTTGGTCAGTTCCCATCACAGTGTTAGAATCAATAGGTCTCTCGTAGCATCTTAGCAAAGATTAGGGACGCGAATGCTGATCATAGCCTTGAGTATGAGTTGTCACCGATCGAGATAACGTCGGCTACTTTAATCTATGTTGCACGAACACGGCTACTTTAATTTATGCTGCACGAACATGAACACAAAGCATATCGACCAGCAAATTCTAGAAATTACAAACATAACGGGAGTATTGTGTATTGAATACGCCTTTTCGACAGAAGTGTCATGCTACATATTGTCTAGCAAAACTAGAGAGCATACAAGTTATCTTGTTAGGTTGTCAACTTCAAAGACGTCTCCAAGATGAGACTGATGTTGCGCCTGTGCGCCCTTCACAACAATCTCTTTGAGGAATC